>JAQIXX010006689.1:0-11874 GCA_034700605.1 Willowsia nigromaculata | reverse complement strand
TTCATAGACTATGTATTCGTCTATTTGGCTTGCTTAGGAAAATATCTTATATTAAAATTTCTACACTTATTAAAAAAACAAATCGTCCTTTTTTAATTGATAGGTTCTACATATTATTGGTTCATTCCAAAACTTCCAGTTTTAGCATCTCTTTAAAACTATTTCCGTAATTACGATATCCTTAAAAGCCAAAAACAGATATATGTATGTATGCATAATTCCCTAACATTAAATTTCGTCTTTAGACGTGAAGGAGATTTGAGTAGTTAAACCTGTAACGCTGAATAAAATGCTCCATATTTCGTATTGTTTCTTTATGTATGAATTTTCCAGCAAAAAGTAAATAAAATTTGAAGAATTGAACCTTGTGTTGTTTTTGTTTATAATTTAGGTAGCCATAGATCCATTTATTGTTATATATAGGTAATGTTTTGGTCGCAAACTTCCCCGTATAACAAGACAAAAACTTCCACAGTAAATCCATGTAATCCGAAATCGTTTATAAAGACTTTTCCTATATAAAGGGTTATCGTATTTAGATCATCAACTTTGCTTTTATTGTGCCTTTACGACAATAAGGAAACAGTTTTAACAACTTCAAATGGAACCCATTTCATTTTCAATCAACGCACACGACATAATTGAACAAAGTGACATGCAGATATTCATGTCCCACAACCTTTATTTGAAAGGTTCACCTTTATTCAAAGGCTTTCTGCAGAAGCTTTAAACATATTCATGTGAGTCCTAAACAATAAACTCGTTTACCGTTTAGTACCGAAAAAAATTAGCAATTAGCTTCAAGGTTTGGATGATAGTTTTGAAGACGACCGAAAGTATGTGTTTTAAAATTTTTCAATACTCTATCAGTTTTGCTACAGACATATGTAAACGAGATTCAAAATGAACTATGCTTTCAAGTTTTACCATTGATGCACGGAAAACTCAAATAAAAAGCAAAAATATTGCTTACCGTATTGTTGTATTAAATTTATATTTCAGAAAAATATTCAATAGAAGTAGTAAATCCAAGCAGTGTGTGCTTCTAAAGACAACATTCGAAATTTACTGATATTTCTCCTACAAACTCACTTACAGCTGGTCTTTACCTGAGAGCGAACGAACAGAGGTTATACATGTGACTTGTTTACCATACGTATCAACGTGTAGCCTCGGTGTCGATTCTAGTAATCGAAATGGCTACCCATATCGCCGCATATCATACAAGTCAATCATATTACTTCTTGGTTCGCTTACTAAATACTGCAACGTCTTTTATTCCATCTGCGATCTTACATAACCCTCCAAAAATGAGTTTTCTTTAAAATCGGCATTTAAATGTTGCATACAAGATTCAGCAAGAATTAAATTGAGCAGTAATTCAAAACAAATTTGGAAATGAGCAATGAGTTGATAAAGTCAACTTTATAGCTACATAACAAGTTAGTCTACAAAACCACCAATAATAATTCTATGTACAGAATAAGGAGTTCAAGCTGAAAAAAGACCATTCAAAATAATACTATCCACGAATTTCGCTAATGTTGGATATTAATTGATGATATTTTGAGAATTTATTTTATTAAAAGAGCTGCTTGTGTCAGTTAGTAGTCTTCGTCTTGATTCCAGATTGCATATATTGTTTGGCTTCATTGAACCTACTACTTTTTCGTAAGCTGATAAATAATTGGACACGCACGTGAATATTAAGAGGTTACATGATGTATGGAAAGTAAAACTTATTACAAGGTACTGAAAATAAGTTGAGATTTTTTTGTCGATTTCTATGACAACTTTATTTTGAGAGACGTGTGCAAAGAATAAATATGTAATTTTTGTTCATCTGTACGTCATCGATTGTACCTAGAGTTGGGCTTCTGCTTTCTCCATGTTTTTGAACGGTCTCGTATTCAATATGCGTAAGTAAGGAGAATAATCCGGCTTTGATGAAACGCTTCGTTTGTGGTTTTTTTTCGCATTTATATTTACCTTTTTCGTTGTAGAAATAATGAAATTGGGATCCGCATCGGAGCAAAAATTGTTACTTGTTGCTCGTTCATAATATCAAGAAATCTTGACTGCAAAAACTAAGCTCATAGGTTTATCAGCTGTACTTCCCAGTCCCAGAAAATGATAAAAATAAAAAAGTTAATGAAAATATTTGCGATTTGTCTCGGGAATCTGTTCTTCTGCAAAGAGTAAGCCCTACAGACATATAAATGTAAAGATTCAGATCAATTTCTTGTTCGTGTCCTGTGCACGAAAATATTGCAAAGACAATTTGAGCCCATGTAAAAGATTTACTAAAGCTACCTCATCTCCCGTTTTTGGATGATGTGGTGATACACGCTCAGCTAAGAAACTCAACAATGTATATTTTTTTAAATTTCCAAATCACTTGATCCCACCTCCTCACCTTCCTCCTTTTACACAGGTACAGTAAACACCAAATTTTCCAACAGTAATATTCCAGGAACTACCCCTCCCAACCATTATTTCCCGTTTTACATCTTTCGTATTCTCGCTTGTTGCTGTTTCTACTTGTTAATACAAAGAAAGATTTCACCATTCCACCTAAATCCTCCCACCATTCAAATACACTATAATTTCGTCAATACTTTCTCCTGCGTGTCATCTATTTAGAGGGTTTTCTCCTTCTCTTTAAAGCGCCGTTGGATTTCACTAAACTTTTGTTTTTTCATGCTTCTTAAGATTCTTGAGAGCATGATCGCATCTAATCAAGTGCACAACCATATTATGATAAAGGTATCATTTTCTGAACTTGATATATATTATAACTTTAAAGACGGCAAAATATGAATTATATACTTTTGCTACTATACATACATGCAGAGGGGACCTTACTAAAAAAGTTCAAACTGAATTTTTAAATCTCGTGCCAGCTGAAATATCCAGCTGCTATTGGTTCTTAGGCTCTATTAGCCAACCAGAGCAGAGGATTTTAGCTGAAGCGAGATTTAAAATTTCATTTTTAGGTGCTATGTTACCGTGGATTCTTTCCACCTAAAAATGACGATAAAGGAGAAGATAAACTACACTAGGTGGAATAACTGTTAGTTTAGCGGGTGAGAAATCTTCTCCCTATATGAGAGATGGAAAATGATATTTGTTTCGAACGCTAAAAAATTTTGCATCGTCTTTTTATCGATATTTACGAGAACCAAAATTTGGTAGACGCATTGAACGCGTAAATAGCTAATTTGAATTTACCTGTTCTACTTTGATCGTGGGTGGCTTCTACTTTCTCTAGTTATCTACACGGTCTGGTATACAGCATGTGGTATGCGTAGGAAGAGGAATAATCCGAATTTCATGGAAGTGTTGGCTTCGTTACTGATTTTTTCTGCTCAAACTTTTTTTTTACAAATTTCCATGTAGAAACAATTAAGTTGTGATCCGAATAGGGGCAAAACCTGTGAATAAGTTGCTTGTGTGTGAATCGATCAAGACTGCAGAAACGTCCTTGATGTAGAAGCCGTTCTTTCAGGAAGATGTTAAAAACACACCGGTCTTATGAAATTTATAACATTACAACTAGTAGATGTATGTTTTTACAAATATCATAGCATATTGGAATTGTGAAAAGTTTCTGAATATGCTCCTACCGCAAACCAGTCAATAAATGCGACAAATTTTGAGTGCTTCCCGGAAATCCATGTTTAGGGAATGGTAATTTCTGCACATACGAACATTTGAAGGTTAAAAACAAGGTTTTTTAGCACAGGTTTAAATTTTACTAAAACCCACTTCAACATCCATATTGGAATGACGTGGCCTAGTGACTGAAAAATAGCCCTATTCAGTTCATTTCCTTCTTTTCTTCCGCCCACGCATAGTCAACACAAATCATCAATATTCCGATAATAACCTCGTTCACCCAATATTTCGAGTATTCTTTACTTATCATCTATCATGCATCTGCATGTTGCTTTTTCTACCTGTCAAAGCAAAAAAAACATTTCGTCAATACTTTCTCCTTCTATGTCATCGGTTTGGAGCGCTTTATCCCTCTCTTCAACCTCTTCAGTGCAGGTTACTAAACATTCTTCGTTTTCTCCCATATGTTAATATTCCTGTGAGCATGATCGCCTCCACTCTCAACGCTCAAGTATACAACCTCTAGAGAAAATCACAATTGCAAGGAGAAAAGCTACGAATTTAAAAGACACATAATTCCTAACTCACAAGTTGTATGCACGCATTTGAAGAAGAGAAGGTGCTTTCTCCCCTTCATAAAAATTATGATAACCATTAGATTTTTCATTTACCTGTCTGTGCGGATCGTAGTTTAATGATTCAAAGTTATGTCTAGTGATGGCAAAGCAGGATGTGGTGTTGTTTGAGACTGGTGCAACTTGTAGTAATTTGGAGGTTCTCGTCAATCGTCAAATTGAATAAAAATGAGTGAAATAAAAAAACGTGATAAACTTTAAAGGCAGATTTAGGTTGACAATTCATAAAAATACTTGGTCAAATTTATTAACAGAGAGAAATTATAAGTTGAGAAAAATATTAAGTCAACCGAAAGAAATACAAAACTCTTCTTGCTTGAGCTTGAGAGACGCTTACAGCAGGAAATCTGACAAGGGAATGATTTTGAAGATGAAGCTTCATTGCTCTATATACTTTTTACGCGTTACCTTTTGTTAGGTACAATGAACGGACAAAATATTGAACTTAAATTGAAAGTTGTGTGACACGTGTGACATCAATACATTTTTAGTTAAATTACAAGTCAATGAACGAAGGTAAAAATAGTAGCATTTACACAAATTTGGTTTTTCCACCCGACAATATGCACAATGACTGGACTGAACTACACCAAGTGACCATGACTCTGAGAGAGTTTCAGCTCCATCACCTAGCGGCATGCATAAGCATTTAAGACAGTTAAGCCAGCCGTATAGCATTTTCAGAGCGTTCACACTCACAAAGAACACAGTACAGTCCAGTACAGACAGACCAACTAAACTCATTAGCATAATACATTAAAGTGGATTATGAAGAAATGTAAAAAACTACTACATCAAAAAATGAAGAATATGTTAAAATAATATTGTTCGTTTGCGAACACTGTCCCTTTTTTTAAAGACAACAAAAGCTTTTACCATTCCACTTGCACTTTCAGAAACATATTTTTTTATTCAGTACTTTCTCCAACGTAACATCTAATTAGAGCGCTTCCTTTGTTTTCCCACATGCATCAGCTAGCAATTTTCCATCTAATGCAAAATCAACCACCAATAAAAATTTAAATATAATTCTGGCACTTTAACTTTCCAAAAAAATCGCTGAATTTTTTATCATTAAGCAGTACTCTTCGTCCGTTACAACGAAATGTCTCAGTTCACACGTGCTAAAAAATTGAGGGTTGTAACTAAGTAAACACGCTTTAAAAGATAGCATACACTAACCAATATCCTATGCATATCCATTTTATTTTAAAATCTGATTTTTATTTTTGCTATTAAAAAGGTATTAAAGATTCATTCTTAAAAAAACAACACATTGAATTGATTACCTCCCAATTTTGTTTTTAGTTAAAAACTATTTGCATATCTAACGTTTTTTCAAAGCCAAGAATAAATACTTTCATAATTCCATAATTAATTAATTTTGCTAAGAAGCAAGGGAAGTTTTTTGATTAATGGATATCCAAACCGTGTTTCGTACGCAAATGGAATTAATTGTTTTGAAATGTTTTCTTATATTGATGTTTTAGTACAGAAATATATGATTTTCAGAGCCATATAGTTATTCCTGTTTCCATTTCATTTCAATTAGCAAGAAGGTGACGTGTGACGTGTCAAAAACCTAAACAGTAAGTCGATGTAATATAGCGTTAGAACGACCCCTTCTTCTTATAACGGCAGCGTTTTCTAAACTACCAGCTTTCTACTTGTGTTGACCTCTCAAGTGAATTAAGTTACAGCTTAAAAATTTTTCGTAGAACACATTTTATTTTCAATCGACGATCATCTCAGTTTACTACAAGATTGAGAAAATCCCGGGAAAAAGTGATTTGCCCTGGTAAATACCGGGAAGTGGGAAAAGCCACTTAGCAGACATACAATGTAATCACGTTGCCCCATTTTCTATGATTTTGGACTTTTCCCACCCCCCTCGGTGTGGTAAATACCATTTTTTCCGGTATTTACCGGTATTTACCAAGGTCACTGTTGGGCACCTTCTTATTCCTGGTT
This sequence comes from Willowsia nigromaculata, assembly GCA_034700605.1. NCBI lineage: Eukaryota > Metazoa > Arthropoda > Collembola > Entomobryomorpha > Entomobryidae > Willowsia > Willowsia nigromaculata. Next base: position 5,650 of record JAQIXX010006689.1, on the reverse strand, counting down.
TCCAATCTATTGAGTTAAAATGGATTGACATGAAGAAGACAGGCACATTAAACTAATGTCAAACAAGTTTTGCTGGAAAGAAAAAAGGTGTTTGAAACTGGATACAAAAGATGAGATGTAAACCCTTTTCTGTTAAAGAATTCTGAGGGTCAAAAGGCTTCACTTCCTGTAGTAAGCAGCATTATGAGAATTGATTCAAAGAGGATGTCAAACTGCGTATTTTATAAACTGCTAAAATTTTATCCTTCACAACTTTTAAACCAAGTCCTCTTTTCAAAGACTTTAAGCAGGACGTATGCATAAAAGAAAAGCTTATGTGATTCGTAAACACTAAATTCGTTTTTATGTAGTACCGAAATTGCTTCAACTATTATTAGATGACGGGACTGAAGAGAAAAAATGGTTTGAATTCAAAAATTTTAATTTTTTTACCAGTTCAATAACATGTGTATTTAGACGAGCTCAAAAATTATGCTTGTTTGTTCATTTTACCTCTCATGTGAAGAAAAACAAATAAAAAGATTTACTATTTTGCTGTCCCATGATTACATTTCAGTAAAGCATTAAATGCAAGTGGAAAATATAAATCGTGTATACGCCTTGTGCTACATTGGTATTCGCAGAGCCATTAAATTACAAATTCACTTAACTTTCACTTTGTTTTCTTGTTTTTTTAGAGGTTTTTCCTTCGTTTGCATACAGTCGGTGTTTACATGTTGAAGGTATTGAAATCTTATTGTAAAACTTTGAAGAAAGGAAGAATCCAGCAGTGCCCGAAAATTCAAGCATGCCAACCAATTGAGTTGACATGTCTGCAAATTAGTATTAGTGTGCCGGAATAAAATTTAATTTAATTTAATGTTTTTCCGTTTACTGCACTAAGCAATAAATTCACAATTTAATTACCTTAACGTTGATATTCAACTTTACAACATTTAGAACTACAATCTCTACAATCATTACCTATCTGCAGTTGAAAAGAAGCTTTTAAAAAGCTACATTCTCAAACATGGCTTTTAAGTGAACCATATATAATGAATATTTAAATAAGTTGAACAAAAACATTAGAGATAGAATTTGAAACTAACACCAATGTAAAATCAATAGCACACATTGCAAGAACACGATTTCTACTGACACAAGCCATTTCAGAATTCACATGGTCATAAAACGGAAGAGAATATCAGTCAACTCTTTCTCAGGATTCCTGAACTACAAAACAAGCTGATGTAAAATAAAACAACTTTCTGAAAAGTGGCAAATGTTATAGTTTTAGAGCCCGTAACAATAAAGATCATTACATTCAAAAGGTTTCACTTATGTGTACCATTTACTGGATTTTTGATATTTTAAGCATTTTTTACTTCAAAGAGCTGTTTGTGTCAGTTTTTGCTTCCTTACAATTCTACATAACATACTTATGACAGCCTGCCTGTATTTAGTTTAGCGGACAATCAAAATATGACTGAGAGGCGAACAATGAAATATTGCGAAGTACTAAAATCTTGGGATCCTCTTTTTATTGATTTTTACGAGAACCGAATTTTGGGAGAGACATACAAGAAATATATGTTTATGTAATTTTTCGTTCACCTGAGCCACTTTCATTGAAACTATCTGGCGGTTTCTGATCTCCGAATGTTTCGACACGGTATAGTATACAGCAGTCGTACCAAGAGGAATAATTCTATATTCATGGGAATATTGGCTTTGTTACGATGTTTTTCATACCTTTTTCCTTGAGAAAATAATTAAAATGGAATCCGCACCGGAGCATAATCCGTAAATAGGTTGCTCGATTAAAATCGAACAACGCTGCAGATCATGCAACTTGAGCTACAAAACATATTATCAGGAAGTTCTCGAAAATGAAACTGGTATTTTTACTGCAAGGAAAATAAGCTGAAATATTCTACAATCTTTGTAAGAAAATGTGAGAAGTAAACAAATCTATGATAATTTTTCCCGGAAACTCGAAAGCTTCACGCATGTAATGTAAATTTAAAGGTCTAGATCCAAATTCTCTTCTCTTGTCGTGTTCAGGAAAATAATGAGCTCACAATTACTTGGTACAGGTGAAAGGTTCGTAAAACCTACAACATCTCTCCCAACAATGAATGATGTGCTAATCGGGGCTCAGCGTACATACCGGAAATAAAAATGTTTCTATTCACCAGCACCCTCCGTTTCCTTCCACCCGCGCACAGTAAACCCTTAACTTCCAACAAGTAATATTCCAGGAACCACTTTGCGCACCCAATATTTCACACATTCTTTTCTGATCATCTTTCAAACAATCGCATGTTGCTATTTCGACTTGTCAATGGAACAGAAGGCTTTGACTGTTCCACCTTCTGTCTCCCACCATTCAAAAACATAAGCTTTTTTTCAATACTTTCTCCTACTTGTCATCTATTTGGAGTCCTCTAGAGTTAACTAAACCTCCTTCAATCTCCCCTGCTTTTTAAGATTCCTGATAGCATGATCGCCTCCACTCTCGACACTCAAATACACAACCATATGCAACCTTTAAAGAAAGCGACAACAGCAAAGACAAAGTCCACAAGTGAAAGTCACATAAATCCTAGCATACAACTTGTACGTTTGAAATTGAAGAATACGATTGATTTCTCATATTCGTAGAAATGATGGAGATGATTAATTTTATTTGAGTTCGTACATTTTATATCGGAATCCTTGTATTGAATCAAAGTGAGTAAGTAGAGGAGAACGATAGAATTAGCTAGGTTGATGGACCTTACAGTAAAGAACATAGGAAAAATATTTCCTTTCCATGCATGCTTTAGTTAATTTTTTGGAGAGACAAAATTTTCAAATTTTGAAATTATAAAAGGCATGAAATTAGATGCTACTGTGGAGAAACGAAGAAAATTAAATATCAAGCTTTTCTAAACGACAAATAACTGAGCTGACTATAAATCGAGTAAGGTCCCGTTTCCAATGGTTACGGAGTGTTTTTAGAAGAGACCTGGAATTTCAAACAAAGACCTACAGTAAATTTGTGTAGCAACAGTATTTTTTCTTAAGTGGCAAGTAAAATTGGTTTTGGTATCACAACGGTAGATGATCCACAAACATAATAAATCATACAACCCATTCTGGTCGTTAAGGCTCTAACATTTTAAGGAAAACTTTAGAAACCTTAAAAATTCCAAACTTAATGCTGTTTAGGTTTGTAATTTTAGAAACTCCAGAGCCATTTGTGTTATTTGTGCTGCATTCTTTCAAGTTTTACCTATTACGCTAGGGTAACAAATAAAATAACAAAAATACTATTTGCCGTGTTGTTGTTGCATATCCATATTCAATGCAAATAGGAAACATAAACAGTGTGTACTTCTTTTGCCTACATTTGGTATTCGCAGAGCAATTTGTCTCCAAATTTACTTAGCTTTCACTTTGTTTTCTTTGAGATGTTTTCCTTTAGTTGCATCCATGCACTTACTATCCGTAACAAAGTGAAAGTTTCCCTGTAAAACGGAAGGTGGAATCCAAAAGCGCTCAATATTACAAACATGTGATTAAATTGAATTGGCACGTCTGCAAGTTTCGACTCGTGTACTTGAAGAAAAATTGATTTTATATTGATCGTCTGCAGTTACCCTTTTCCTACTACACAATTTCAACGCCTAATCGAAGCAATACGTACTTAATACATTCCACTTAGAGCTAACTATCCACCTAGTGTTACGTTTTCCCACTAAAATACTCGACTTCTAAAAGTTGGCAGTGAAATAAAGCGACACTTGACAATGCAATCACACATCATGTTGTAAATTCACATCGTCATTGAACAAAACTTATTCTCATTAGTTTACCAACAAAAAAATCTGTAGGCAGCAAATGTGATTGCATGTAACGATTTTCAAATTTCAAATTGACAAAAGATAATGCAAAGTTGTACTACCAAATAGTTTCATTGATGTGGAATATTAATTGAATTTTAAACTAACAGTATATTAATTTTGATATTTTAAGCACTTTTTAAATTGAAGGATTTATTTGTGTCAGTTATTACTTCTCTCTTATTCTATTTTACATTTGCTTGATATTAAAGTGCCTGCTACGATTTGGTAACGAGACAAAGAATGAGGCAGACAGCCGAACAATCAGTGATTACTTGTATGGAAAAGGAAATTCATTACGAAGGCTACAAAAAAGTTTGGATGGTGTTTTAAGCGATTTCTATGAACACTGATTTGTTCGTGACTGATGTCACAGATAAAAATGTGATTTTTCGTTTACCTAATGGGCTTCTTCTACCATACCTACTAAGTGGCTTATGCTTTCTCCATGTTTTTACATGGTGTAGTATACTACATGTGGCATGCGTAGGAAGCGGAATAATCCGAATCCAGTGGAAAGATTGCTTTGTCTAATTCTTTTCTTTCAAAATGTTATTTATAATTTTTACTGAAGAAATAATTAAATTGGGAACTGCATCAGAGCAAAATCTGTGAACACATTGATCGTTTATAATTAAACAAGGCTCTTAAATAGTCCTTGAACTAGAACGCATTCTTTCAGGAAGTTGCTACAAGAACACCGTTCTAATAAATCTATAAGATAAATATGTAGAAACTGTGATTTTTTCATACCTCGTAGAATGTTTGAGTTATGGAAATTTTCTGTTAATACTTTTACTGTAAACCAATCAATAATTTCAAAATATTTGGGAGTGCTTTACGGAAATCCACTCATAGGATACGATAAATTCAACACGTATGAACATTCGAAAGTTTGATACAAAGATTTTGCTTGTGCTGCTTTGGAACACATACAGATTTAGCACAGGGGAAATATTCCCGAAAACTTACTTCGTTTCCATGTTTTGAATGATGTTGCTGCACTGAAAAAGTATTGTTCACCTACTTGTCGTCGCATATTCATAGGTTAGAAAAATATTCAATGCCAATAGCAAATATAATCCGGTAATACTTCTTGTGCCAATTTTTGGTAGTCGCGGAGCCATTTGTTTTCTAAATTCACTCAATGCTTTTTTGGAGATGCTTTCACTTTAGGTGCACAGGTTCACTTTGCGTAAATGGGAACGAGTTTTACTTGTAAAACTTTGGAGAAATGTGGAATCCAGCCGGGCTCAATAAAGTAAACATGCGATCGTATTGATTTTGCCGATCTGCGAATACATACTCATGTAACGGAATTTTGTGCAATATTATAAATTCTCCACACCTCGAGTATTTTCGTTGTATCAGATTTAACTTTTAAAGTGAGATAACCTCTTGTCTCAAAAAATTGTGTACATACCAAAATAATTTTTTTAGAAACGGAGTCCAAATTACACACATAATTTATGTGAAAAAAGTTTGTACGAAAATCACCAGTTCCCACTGCAAACCAGTGCTCCAATTGTCCCCAAGCAATTTCAGATTGCAAATACGATATTGTAAATTCAAATGATCATAGATCGGAATCTAACTTAACTAAACTCTTCAGCTGCATTACAAGTTTATCTACAAAATTGTTCTGAAAGGTATCAAATATTAATAAATGTAGCGTTTGGACTGATAGAATATCATCTACAATGTCACTGTAAAGAACGATATGATGATTCTTTGTATTTATGCTATGTACTTGTTAGGCATAATATTGTGTGTAATGTAGACTA
>JAQIXX010006688.1:0-11881 GCA_034700605.1 Willowsia nigromaculata | reverse complement strand
CCCAGGCAACTGAAGACGTGCAAGAGGGCTTGACCGATGAAGACTACGACCTCTACTACGAAATCTGGGCTCAATTCGACCCCAATGGAACACAATATATTCCCTATGAGATGGTGTCCGACTTGCTGCATGTTCTGGAACCCCCACTCCAAATTCATAAGCCTAACAAATTCAAAATAATTTCCATGGACATTCCAATCTGTAAAGGAGACATGATATTCTGTGTCGACATTTTGGATGCCCTCACAAAAGACTTTTTTGCTCGGAAAGGGAATCCAATCGAAGAAAGTCCAGATATCTTGTACAACCACCAGACCCGACCAGGGTATGAGCCCATCAGTTCAACCCTCTGGAGAGTTCGAGAAGACTATTGCGCTCGGCTAATGCAGAACGCATGGAAAAGGCGGAAAGCCACGAGACTAAGAGAGGCTCAGGCTCAAATGAGAGCAAATTGCCCAGACGGTGAAAACTCAGGGAATCCTGATCAAGTTACGTCCTCCACCGTTCATGGCCCATCAAGTGCTCACAATACAATGCTACTCAACAATTCTCACAAAAGTGCAAATGTTAGGCATCGGAAAACAAAGTAACTAAAAATGTTTTAAAGATAACATACAATGTACAATATTATGTTTTGTTGGAAATAAATTTATCTTTAAAAAATAAAGGAATATTTTATTGTTCATGATAAACTATGCTAAGCAAATGTACGACAAGTCATAATCTCTGCATGACATGCCATTTTTCATCTTCTCTCAACTTCATGCATCTATGATATTAACTGGCAACATTCACATTAATGCTTATATATTCCATATTCCTTTTTTTCTAATCAGTCATGAATGCTGTGATGTAAAAAAAACACCATCATAGGTCCATGAGCATGTAGAAGTAAGCAATTGATTTTCAAGGACAAATGACAAATTCATATTAAAGCACAGGCCAGCATACATTAAAGTCAGATTATATTCGATATTCTCACATGTGCAGGTTTATTATTACAGAAGTGTTAGATGTAAAACATTGTGCCAAAATAACTTTTCAAACATCAGAAATAAAATCTTGGAAATATATAATAGCAAAATTGTGCAAAAATGATAAGGAAAATATGCGTGGTTCTTCTCATCCTTCTTTCATTCATCATTTTATACACTGTCTTGAAGTATCGCAAGACAATTGGTCGCCTTAAAGCAAGAGGGATTCCGCATATTGGAGCCGGTGCAAGTCTTGGAGGGTTCTTAAGACTCCTCACGGGCCGTATGAGTATGGTCGAACTTCAAAATGATCTTTATCAGAAAGCCTTGGAAACAAAGTCACCACTTGCTGCAATATCGGATTTTACCGGACTCGCCAATCTCCTTATCACAGATCTCGACTTACTTCGAGCAATTTGCGTGAAAGACTATGACCACTTTATTAATAGACCACCAGTCGCTTCCGAGCAGAGTAGCGGATACTTCAAGAAAATGTTGTTTTGCCTGAATAACGACCAATGGAAAGGTACTAGGAGCAAAATGAGCCCGGCATTCACAAGTGGTAAAATTCGTAGGATTTTCGAGATCTTTAGGATCAGCAGTGAAAGACTGGAAACATTCCTCAAGAGACAAATGGGATATCCTAATGCGACCTCTGTGGATCTCGACTTTCTCAAAATTTTCCCGAAGTATGCATTAGACGTTGTTGCTAGTTGTGCGTTTGGAGTGGAAAGTGAAAGTTTCCAGTTTCCCCCGGATAAAAAATCAGTTTTTGAGGAGATGGCTGCAAAATATGGGTTCCGGTTTACTCTGAAAGCTTTTTTCAATATAATCGTAATGTTTGCAGCTCCAAAAGTTGCAAATTTTTTTGGTCTTGATGTTTTGGATTACGAGTCACAAGAGTACTTTTCAAGCATCATCAAATCTCAAATGAAAAGACGGAGGGAAACTGGAGTGCGAAGGGAGGATTTTTTGCAGTTGATGATGGAAGCGCAGGAGGGACTGCTAAAGGCAGATGAGGAAAGCAATCTTGTTATGAATGGTCATGATGAAAGAAAAGCGTCTCTGTTGACAAATGAGGAGGAAAGACGAGTTGTGTTTGATGATGACACGGTCATTGCAAGCACCTTATTGTTCTTGATGGCTGGAATAGATCCCACCTTGTCGACTTTACTCCTCACACTTTATGCTTTGGCTGTGGAACCGGAAGTGCAAGAAAAGTTATATGAGGAGGTGAAAGATGTCTTGAGCAGGAATGACGGTTGTCTGACGTATGATGCTGTAATGCAGATGACGTATCTGGATATGGTTTTGAATGGTGAGAAGTTAAATTAAAACTAAAAAAGCAATCGTGAAACATTTTAGAGCATTTTTAGTATTTTCATGATGTTTATAGAATCCATGAGACGCTACACCCCTGCCGTCATGACAAATCGGTACTGCAACAAAGACTATTCTGTACATGGAACGAATATTGTGATTGAAAAGGGCTCATCTATTCATATTCCAATTGTGGGAATTCATCATGATCCTCGGTACTACCCAAATCCGGAGAAATTCATTCCAGAAAGGTTTTCTCCAGAAAATAAAGCCTCTCATCAACCATTGTCGTTCTTGCCCTTTGGCACTGGTTACAGGAACTGCATTGTAAGCTAACTTCTTATGCACCGTTTAATTGAAAAACATGAATCATTTGAAAAGACTTTTAATTTTAACTGCGTTCAATATTCGAATAGGGAATGAGGTTTGGTTCCATCAAAGTGAAAACAGTGATAGCGAAGCTGGTTCATACCTTCCACTTTTCTCCATGCTCGAAAACTAAAATTCCGATCGTGTTTGATCAGAATCCAAACGTGAAGCCGAAGGGCGACATGTGGCTAAACGTGACATTAAGGGAGGGAAGATAATCATTCTACTAATAAAGGGACTTATTAATTGCCCATTTTGTATCATGGAATGCGTTCTAAAAACTCATTTATGCATGCATTTAAATGTACCAAAATAACTCATCTTAATCAAAATAAAATAACTAATAACTAAACATCTTTAGCATGAATCAGCGTTTTCGAAAAAAAATAATATGTAGTAAATAGAATATTTTTTCTGTCATATCCGCTTGATATATTGCTTATCGGCCAAGGCCTTGCGAGGACCTAGTGCATATCTTTCCAAAAGCGACTTTTTGTCTTGAATACCTTGCCACATAAGTAATCCAGCTTTTCTTTGTTGAGCAAAGCCAGCTTATATGTGACGTGAGGCATGTAAAATTTCGTCTCATATAACCCCATAACGTTTAGGAAAATTTAAATTCTAGTAAGCGGGAAATAATCTGCTGGTTTTTTAGCTCTGTTGTTGGGCTGTCGGCTGTGTTGTGGTGGCCTACCTGTCATAAAACATTGTTGCTTTGTATTTAAAACTTTCATAGAATTTTAGTAGCGTAGCTAATTTCATGGGATTCTGATTCCGCTGTTGCCATTTCTTTTGTAAAGGTCATTTCTGTGTCAAGTTTTGCCTGAGTGAAGTTGAAAGTTAAGCAGTGACACAATCAACAGTTGACAATAGTTTGTTAGTCAAGTAGTGAGTAGTGACAGAAGGATTTCTTAGGATGTTCAGTCAAAGGAGAGGACTAAGGTCAGCCACGGCTGCTGTGGCATCATCTTCTGGTGGTGGAGGTGCTGGGGAGGTAGAAGATGAGGAGACTAGTCAGCAGGTTGCAGGCACCTCTGGCGCTGCAGACGCCCAGTTAACTGGACAAATGACTGGCATGCAGGTGGATGAAGGCTCAAGCGATAATGATGATGTCGATGAGGAGTACGGGGATATGCATAGGCTGGTCCTTCAAGGGGTCATGGCTGCTGGGTATTTGGATGCGAAGGGAGTGAAAAAGCTTTTCCAGGAGTCATCGAAATTCTTGAAATGTAAGTGGAATGAAAAATTGTTACAACTCAGGGGTCATCAGTTATTTGGGCCAATGCATTTTCATGGTTTTTGAATTAAAGTGATAGGTAATGTGTCTACTTAATTTTTTTTTCTTACAATTGCAGGTAAGATCCCAGTAGCTGCGGATATTTATCCCTACATTCAGAAGGTGGTTCGGGAAATTAATGAAAGGATCAAATCCTATGACATGATGATTCGAAGTGCCACATGTGAGATTACTGGAGAAAAATTCTACGTTTTTCTGGTTACTATTGAGAAACCAATTATGAAGTAAGTCCAGCATAAACTTGGCTATAGTGCAGTTATATGATTTAATTATATGAATTGTTCTTAACTTATCCATATCACTTTTCTTCTATTATGAAGGATGCAGCAGTACTTTACAAAGACTGAATTGGAGCTGTTCCAGAAGATTATAGACTCTCTATTGCGAAAGCATCGCAATTTCGCCATTTCCAAGACTGAATGTGTAAACATTGCCGGTGAGCTAGATTCGCGAGCTTTAACTAAAGTAAATGCAGAGGATTTTGTTGATAGGATGATTACCATGAAATACTTTACGAAAGTGTACAAGGTTAGTGGTGAAGTCATTTTACATGTTTGAGAGTATATCTTACTTTCGCTTTCATTGTCATTTTACGTAGGTATGTTCTAAACCATGTATTCATACATTGTATTTAGGGTAACGACACAAAAAAGGACGAGAAGGACCGAGATTATGACATCACATTAGGGTTCCGGACGATTCGTGAATTTGAGCCTATTTTCCGAGATGTTTATGGTGACATCTTTGCCAATTGTTGCCTTTGCAAAATGATTCTGTTGAATGTAAGTATTAAAATCTTCCCTTTGATATGATATGATAATCTTTTCAGTTATTGTATTGAGTACAGCATAAATAGGTGACTTGGAAAACTCTACTTTATTTGCAGGGCCTTCAGTGTCCACACAAGTGCTCAGCCGTTATTCACAGAGCTTGTCTGAAGAAGTACATAAAGAACTGCAAAATGTGTGTTTTATGTAAAAACAACTGGAAAAACGAAGATGCTCTTCCAGTTCGTACAAGAGATGGTGAGCCATCAACCTCATTCCACAATGCTTCACGAGAAACTGCTGCGTACGGTGGGGACCCAAGTCAAGGAAATCGATCAAATGCTGGAGATGACATTGACATGCCTGTGTTGGAACCAGTTGTATCCCCACGGAGTACTCGAGCCGCCCAGCAAAGTAGTCCTACTCAGAACCGGAAGTCAAAGAAACAGCCAACTAAAAATCCACCCATTCGAGCTTCAAAACGTGGACGAAAAATTTCAACATCAGAATCTGAGTAGCTAAAAATGATTGTAGGATGATGCTTTATGTGTGTGTAGTTAAGGTTAAGGTAGGGACGCGTTCAAAGTATTTAGTGTGTCATATCAATATGTTATAAATTAGATGAATTAGAGCATTTTCGTTAGGTTTCGTTTAGACTGTCGCTGTAATCATAACGTAATTTTACATTAAATTTAGTTAAGCATACTAATACAATATTTCGTATTCTTTAAATGCGGAATTTATGTTTGATGCCTTGTAAAAATTTAGTTAGTTCAGATATACGGCTATTATAACTATTTTCGCATTTGGGAAGTTTGCATTTACAGCCTAAAGCCGACAGTGACATAATTCAAAAATACGCAGAAGCTTATAAACCACAATAAAAGTTGAAGTAACTCATTATGTATGACCAAATATCGAATTCTGATGAAAAACTAATATGCCAATAGTACCTTACACGTTTAAGTTTGTTGATGTTTCTGTACGATGTAGTATTTTCGCTAGGGTTCATTAGGCGAGAAGACTACAGGTACAGTAAGTAACAGGAAATATCACAAAGTAAGTTAGAAGTGAACAAAGGAAAAAGAAGCGAGAATTCAATGGCCTGGCGTGACTATATGAATATAGCTTATAATTTCATCCTAATCTGTACTTTGCATGATGTTAAAATGTTTCTTGCCAATAAAAACTATTTTAATGCAAAATATGGATGTCTGTAATGCTCTTTCTGTCGACTAGTTGCCGCCATACTTCATACTGAAAAAATCAGGAGTAGTGGAATTGTTTGCCTGAATTAGATAAATACTGCAGACTGCAACACACATTGCAAAAGTTTTGAAGTATTAAAATTTCATGTCATCGAATGCCCGTATAAGGGTAGCATTATTTTATGTAATGATTATCGTTTTAGAAAAAATATAACTACTACTTCATTAATCAAACTTCAATGAGTTGCTGACAACTGGCACATGAATATACTGCTGACGCTAACGCTGAATGGGTTGAAATATTCTCAGCGATGCGATAATAGCTTGAATTTAGTTATGTAAATGTGTAAATCTTTGAAATAGCCTTCTTTTTTGAGGTTGCTTTATGGTTATGATTATAATATAGAAAATTCCTACAAAATACAAATGGCTCGTAACCGTCTTTCTTAGCTTTGACTTTTCCAGTGCGAAATGTTTATGTGCGCAATAAATATTCTTGCATGCACTACAAAACTTACATGTAATATAGGTAATAATCATAATATATCCTCGCATACCAATGAAAATACTTCGCTTTCACATTCCAAAATGAATATTTTCTCTAGTTTTTCTTGATTTTCAATTTTACAATGAAGCTAGCATACGATATTCATGTCACTATTCAGATTCAGCCTTTGTAACTGTTTTGAATTGTTGTGGTATGTGTATGAAATCATAATTACTTGAGTAGCTCTAATTTTGCTTTAGCATTTAGCATATAACCGAAATATTTGGGACGTGTTGCAAAAATGGTTTTGTGTTGGAAGTTTGAATTGGAAGGAATCTTTACTACTTAGAAGTGTTATATAGCTTGGTAAAGAGTTCCTAATTTCCATCAGTGTTTAACGTAGGCTTGTAAAGATCATGGGCCCCGTTCCTCTAACAAAAAAAAAGAGTGCCAATCAGCTAGACCATTGTTCAAGTAATGAACTACTAGAAGAGCCTGTAGAATATGTTAGAAATCATAAATGAGATGTATAGGCCACCAATGATGTACGTTAAGATATGCTGATGTCATGCAATCAGCAACGTTTAAAACTCATTGTAGGAAAATCAAGAAGTGTAAATGTTTCCAATATCATCACGTTATATATGTGCTAGTATATGTTCCTGTTTTGGAGGACAATTATAATGAAAATGGGAAATTTCTCACCTTCGCCAGGACGACCTCTAAACATGCAGAAAAGATGCAAGTGATAGAAAACTAGCTGCATTTTTCATGAGCCAAAACGATACACAGTTTGCTGACATGATTCCATTTTCTAACACAACTCCCATTTCCCTCACTGCTTTGTACGGAACGATTCCAAAAACAAGTAAATTGTGTGTAGCTGTAAAAACTGACAAAAATCTTAAATACAACAATCGCTATTTCTTTACAGTTTATATAGTACATGCATGCAGTTTGTAACGAAATTGTAAAAACATAGTACAAATACATTAAATGTGCCAGTCGCCAGTCTATGTAGGTTTTCTTTGACAACAACGAACGACCCTTTCACTCATGCATATATCCAGTTGTATTGTTGTATGCAAGCTTTTGTTATGGAATATTTTCGTGACACGCGAGAAAATGATTTCCGTTACAAGCCCATTCTTAAGATCGATAGCAGCCAAATGTGGATAACCTCCTCAAATGTGTCAAAGTATATAAGTGTGAAGCATGCACCTTACAGTTACAGCAAAAAGAAAAAAAAGTATATCTAGGCATATTACTACGAAATATTATGCTTTTGACTATGCTATAATATGTAAAATCTTAAGATCACAATAACATCCAAAATACATCGTCTTGAGGTGTATATACACTTGAGACATTTTTGCAATAATTTATTAAAAATTGAATGCATTTTGGCTACTTGGTTGAATTTTAAACATTTTATAGAAATTTATATATTAAGCTGGCATGCATGTACAGAAGTACTTTAGTTGGAACTGGAATCCCAACGTCCCCTCCTCCATCATCCCACCTGCTTTTAAGATGAAATGTCTACTAACATTTTGGTTGTCACTCATATCATTTCACCATTTCACCCCACCACTGCGACAAGCTAATTATCGGTACTTTATAGGCCTTTGGTGTGGAAAGTTGGTAACTAGCTGCTCTCCATACATTTCTATCAAGTAAAAAACCTGGAAAATAGATGCTATAGAAAATGTGCTATTTGAAATATTTCACATATTCACAATACTATGCATAGGTATGTCAGAATTAGCAATATGCGCAGTATTTTGCTATGTAATTTTTTAACAATAAAAACCTGAAATAAATTGCTACTGATTTGTGATTTTTTATTGCCTGAATTACAGCTAATCAATCGAATGTATGACATATTAAGCTGTTTTGTGAACACTACTGGCGGACAATGTTTAAATTAGGTTTCATGAGAAACATCCACTACTTTTGCAATATAACAATGTTTACACAACCATGACATGAAGGTAACAATATGGATCCGTCCGACAAAGCTTTTTTAAGTTTCTCTTTAAGCATTTGCGTGCCAAGTCAATATTCAACAGCCATGCTCCATGCCCTTGGTCACACTAGAAGTGTTAGCACAAATGCATGGAATCAAGCAAAACAAAGCGGAAGTGTGGGAAAGTTTTTTTTGCTTTCATTTTGCACAGGTAGATTACTGCGGCATAAGTCGAGTGACACGCGACAATGCAGTAAAGCAAGAAAGAAAGTAAAGTCCATATTATATGGCTAAGCAGTTTACTAACAAACAGTTTAAAAGTTTGTTCGCTTATTCCAATATTGTTGCATGTAAAGTTGTACCTTTTTTGTGCTGGAGAAAGGAGAAGGGAGAGGCACGAAGAATGGAGCGTTCGGGGAAAGTGTTTCTTTCTTCGATTTAGTTTAGAGTAAAATGTGTCAGTAGAACGAGGGAGATGTTTGATCTTGTGTGGTTAATCAATAGGATTATTTTTCAATAGTGAAATAAAGGACAATAAGTTATAGCTAATTAATGAAGGGTTGCAAATTAGTGATAAAATGTATTAAAATGTTGAGATTTTGAATTTGTGAATGGTTACGGCTACGTAGCCTAAAGTCAGAAACGAGTGAAAGTTTTGAGTGAAAGTAAAATGTCGGATCACGGCTCTGACTTGTCCTCGCTGGAGGACCTTCCCGTCTACTTCAAGCCCTTCACGAGGGAGTCCCTGCGAGCGATTAAGGAACGAATGGAAGAAGAGGAGATTAAGAAGGCGGAGGAAGCCAAAAAAGAGAAAGAGGTGAGTCGCAAAATGCCCCACGCTAAAAAAAATAATACTATGATGTTAAAATGTTTGACCTTGTAATTTCTTTGCAAAATTTTTTGTCTCTAAAATATCTTTATCTTGTAATTGGTTTAATTTCAGAAACACAATGAAGAAGAGGTAGAAGACGAAGGACCTCAACCAAACGCAAAGTTGGAACAAGGCGTAGGGCTTCCCATTCGACTTGCTCATGCTTTTGATCCAGAGAGTATGGCTAACATTCCACTGGAAGATATCGATCCTTACTATGCAACTATTCCAGTTAGTCTCGCCATTGACTTAATTATTACCAAAATTAAAAACCAAACTTTTCCGTTTTCATCTTTATGTAATGTGTAAACCTTGCTTTCTTCTTTGTAGACATTTGTGCTGATTACTAAAAAGAAAGATATATTCAGGTTCAGTGCAACGGACGCAATGTGGTGGTAAGAGATCTACTTACAACTTACTCTTATTCAGGTTATAAGTTTAGTGAGTTTCATACACTTTTTCTTCATATTTTCCCTGTACAGCCTCTCGCCCTTTAATCCAGTGAGGAGAATTGGTAAGAAGAACTTATTAAAGTTTATGGACCAATGATGAGTAGAACTTCTAGGTGTACAAGGGTTAAATCAAGGTTTAATAAAGCGTTCTCATGTTCTGGATTATTTTTATTTTTTAGCGATTGCCATTCTCACTCACGGGCTATTCTCGCTTATCATCATATCGACAATCTTGGCTAATTGCTACGTTATGATTCTACCCGCGAGCCCAGTGACTGAATCAACCGAGTGCGTGAGAAACGGCCTTTTTTGAAGTCTCTATATATCATTAAATTTAATATCAATTTTCTCCAACTTTCACTTCCGGTTTATTTTTCTTCCCTAGAGTTGTCTTTACGGCGATCTACACATTTGAGTCTGCGGTGAAAGTACTAGCTCGGGGCTTCATTCTGGAGAAGTTTACGTACCTGAGGGACGCCTGGAATTGGCTCGATTTCGTGGTTATCTCGTTAGCGTACCTCACCATGGGAATCGACCTGGGAAATTTAGCAGCTCTTCGAACGTGTCGTGTGTTCCGTGCCTTGAAAACTGTTGCTATAGTTCCCGGCTTGAAGACTATTGTGGGCGCTGTGATTGAGTCTGTGAAGAATCTGAGGGATGTGATAATCCTCACCGTGTTTGCACTCTCGGTCTTTGCTCTGGTGGGGCTCCAAATCTATATGGGTGTATTGACACAGAAGTGCATTCGGGACTTTCCAGAAGACGATTCAGAAGGCGAGGAACGGGATATAAACTGGGAAACGTGGAACCAGAATCTTACAAATTGGCACCCTTATCCCCCACCAAACGAATACGGAAATGCTAATTATCCTCTCTGCGGAAATTCTTCTGGAGCCGGGTACGAATAAAGTTGAACCCTTTTAATTCTTGATTTCCATTACAAGTAAAGGTTTTATGGACGATTTAATTTCAAGTTATTTTCTATGCAATCAGAGGCTGTCCAGAAAACTATACATGTCTCCAAGGCTACGGACCAAATCCCAATTATGGCTACACCTCGTTTGACTCTTTCAGCTCAGCCTTTCTTGCTTCCTTCCGACTAATGACGCAAGACTTTTGGGAGAGTCTGTACCAACAGGTAAGCACATTTAATTTTCACCTGCTGGTACAGACTCTCCCAAAATATCGTGTGTTAACCAACTTGTTTCTGAATATTGCATAGATCTTGCGATCTGCTGGTCCCTGGCATCTCCTCTTCTTCATTGTCATCATCTTCTTGGGCTCGTACTATCTGGTCAACTTGATTCTTGCTATTGTCGCCATGTCTTATGACGAACTGCAAAAGAAAGCGGAAGAGGAGGAGATGGCGGATGCCGCAGAGGAGGAGGCTATACGGGTAATAATTCACTAATTTAATTGTAATCTAACTTGTATTTGATCATAACAATTTAATTTTCAGGAAGAGGCAGAAGCTAGAGCAGCAAAAATTGCCGCACATGAAGCCAGAGCCGCCAGTGGGCGGTCCAGGAAGCATCCTCCAAAGTCCCCATCCGGAGGAGGAAGTTGTGATTTGCTGTCAGGGGATCAGAGTGGGGATGAACAACTAAAAGGTGGCAAGTCAGAGTGTAATGTATCCGTTACAGGTTCTCACTCCAGAATCGGTACTCCCAGTGCAATGTCAAGACGAAGATTTGATGTAAGTGCAAGCGGTAAGATTTGCCAGAAAGATTTCGTTGTTAAACCTGCATTTATGCTAAGAAGTATGTTTTCATTTTTACAGGGGAGTTTAAGCATGCCTGGAAGTCCACGGTCAAATCGAAGGGCATCACAGCCTTATATTCGGGGGGATAAAATGATGGTACTATCTACTTACATGGAAGCTGCCAAACATTTACCATATGCAGATGACTCGACTGCTGCCACTCCAATGAGCGAGGAGAACGGGGCAATTATTCTTCCGTTCTGTAATGGAATACATCATGGTAAGTATTTTTGATTTTTTTACGATGTAATCAAAAGCAAGTAATCTTATCGACAGTTTTGCCGAGTCACAAAGTTCATCTTTGAAAATTTAGGTTCCCGAAAGTCCTTCTACAACTCACATGCCTCCCGTCTATCTAACGCATCCCATGACATGCTCGCAGAAGGAGGGCGTCATGGAGGTGGG
>JAQIXX010006687.1:0-11882 GCA_034700605.1 Willowsia nigromaculata | reverse complement strand
TTCAATACACATGTGGGACTCTTTGTTTTTCATAAATCATCATCCTTTTTGTAATCATTTACAAAAATTGATCAATTCAGATAAACAGAACGGATTTTTTAGCTTTTGTTTTGGAAAATTATAACAATTTTCCATGCCCACGTTATTTAAAGCATATTTATGATAATTAACTTTTGCTTCAGGGAAAATATCAAACAATATTTTATTTGGTCTACCATAATACATTTCTCCCTACCTTTATTCATAAAACCAACGTAAAAACCGAAAATAATTATTCTGATCGCCTGACAAATAATTTATAAGATTTCGTTTGCTAATTGAGAAGTTTTTTAAAGTCAAATTTATAACCAAAAAATTTATGCATATTCCATTCTAACCAGAAGAACATTTATGGTCCCAATCTGTTAAAACTTTAATTTCATGCCGATGTATTTCTATTTGTAATACTAAAATAAATCTCCTAATGATGATCAAATCATGGACTAAATGTTTCTAATAAAAGCTGTAAAATCTTTAAAGCATCAAATTTTGGATAATATTTAAAATAAGTAGAAATCTCTTAGATAAGGCAACTGCATTTCTTTGTTCCATTGGAAATGAAAAATTTGAATATCATGACATTTGATGTTAAAATGCAACGATTAGCAAGAAGCAAAGCTAAATGATATGCATGATTCCGCCAAACATAAAATATATCTTATAAGGTTTTCATAAAATGAAATGCAATGTGCAAATGTGACTTTCCCTTTCTGCGCTTATGACTAACATGTTTAGTTATCTGTTTCAATTAAATTTTTTCAATAAATAATAAAGTTTGAAGTGCATTTTTAATAGATCCTTAAAATTTTAACTGGAAGCATATATTACATTAATAAATTTATAGGAGTATACAATAAAACCGGAAAAAAGCCTTCTGAAGGAACCTTAATAAATGAGATGGAAGCTGATTACTTGGCAGAAAGAAGGCACGTTATTTGAGTTATAAATTTGCATTATTTGAATTGGTCCTGTGTTCCAAACTATGTGTAATTTAACTTGTTTCGAAATCATATCTAAAAACATGTATTTGTTTGCATATTCCTAAATTATTACTAAAGCTGGTTGTTATATTCTCTTTAAATACATCTCTAATTACGCAGCAATAGCTTAAAAACCAAATGCTGGATTCAATATCTTATATTTGCATTCAAGGAAAAAAAATTATCCTAAAATTTAACGCTTATATTTTAAAATGACCAAATCTTAAAATTTTACTATCAGCTAATATCATTACTAAAAAATAATTATACCAGAAATAATTTTGCGACCTTGATATTTACAGCTTGTAAGCTATTATATTTCTACGATTTAAAATGATCTGACCTTCTTTATGGAGGACGTATTAATAAAATTAAATAGCTAATTTTTGTGGAAAAACTTTCAAGCGTATTCGTTTGTCCGCAAGCCTTAAACGAAGAACTATTAACACAACAATTGCCCTTACTTCAAGAAATCGTCTTTTTGTCATCTAAAAATGATTACTCCAACACATGTTCTGAGCTATAAGATCAACAAATCCGCATTTTGGTTTATGCACCAATTTCCCATGAAATGGAATGAGGATTTCAGTGCTTACATCTTTCGCCCACGTTTCTCAATTCCACGAAAAATCTTGTATGCTTTATTTGCCACTCTAAGTGTTTTAATAACCGTTGCTGCCATTTTCAATATTATATTATTTGTAGTTCTAAAACTAACAAGCCACTATACTAACGTTCATCTATTTAGCCATTTTGCTGTTGCTATTGTGTTCTGGTGTTTTCAAAGCAACATGATTGCTTTTGCATGTTCCCCCCAACCAACACTAAATGTTCTAAAGGAGACATTAAAAGTTGAAAAGGTTTTATTCCCGATGTCACTTAAAATTTCAAAGCGTTACAAAAGTGGCACTTGTAAAACCTCAGCTGCTGGTGTTTTTCTACTAGGATCGACAATGATTTCACCGACATGTCTGCTAATTGGTTTTGTAGCAACTGTCCTGGAATATGACGTTTACTTGAAAATAATTGAGCAATTTCTACCACCAGCATTAACCCGATCAATTAGTGTAATAGTTTACGCGTTTTTGTTTCGTCTTAGTCTCGTCATGTTCGGAGCTTTAGAAATGTGCAGATCTGGATTTGAATGCCTTTACATGGTCGTAGTGTTTTTGGAAGCTTTCACAAACGTTTTACTTTGCTTATGCAGAATACACAGACCTACTTTGGTTTATAAATATTTTCGTATGGCTCAAGTTATACATCGAACGATATATGATGTCGCTTCCAGATGTTTGTACATTACTCTGGTAACTACGTTTTGGACACAAGTTGCGGCAACCTGGATGGTAATCAAAGGATTTGGTAGAATTCCCTTTATGATATATGGACCGATTGTAGTATTGGTAGTGATACTGATTGTTTTGCAGTGTATACTTTTACAGTTGCTGCAAAATTTACCCGTTCACTGTGTTAGTACTATTGAGCGATATCGCAATAGCGTAAATATTAAACGCTACTGCTTAAATGTAGCTGTTTGTTCATCTGTTGGTCTAAGACAGGCTAAATCAATGAACACCATTGCTTGGCAGTATGGAACTTTTAACAAGATTGATAGAAAATTTGCAATGGAATATTTTGATCTCGTGTTAAAGAAAATATGTGATGGCATACTAATTATTGGCTTTTGAGATTTGGTCTAAAGTAGATTTGCTTTTATTGTTTGGAACCATCCCACTTGATTTTGAGCCACGAAACGAGTCTGTACATTCTGCAAATATAAGCAAATATGACTATAAGAATTGTCAAAGCTTAACTAAAATAGCTATGCAATATGCAAGTATTATTTTATGAAAATATTGTTCAAGTTTGAAAGGTTAGGGGTAACGTTTTTAATTAGGAGAAACATCGCCCTGTTGGTAATGGTTATATGACATTCCCATTCGGAAAGAGCCGCAGGGGAATCATTATTGTGGTGCTCTTTTAATGAAAAGCGGTAATCCTGGAACCATCATATGTGTATCTATTTGGTATTAGCTGCATGAATAATTTTACGGATTTGAAAGAACCGTTCTTGTAGAATACATACCTACACAATATTATTATATGCTTACTTTCGTCTAATTTCCAGTATAATAGTAAAAAAAGATTATTATCAAGGCTAAAGATAACATCATGAAAATTCATTTATAATCATACATTTTATTTTGGAAGCCATTGTTTGCTGTGCCACAAAGTTGTTGAAATAATTTTAGTGAAGCCAACGTATTGTAAAAAGGCAAATAAAATCGTGCACTTGATTGATCGAAAGGTCAAACTGAAGTGAAACGAGATAACTCAGAGTATGTACGTCTGTATGCACTTCCTTAATTGAGTAGTGCTTACTATATTCTCTCTTCTTTTAAAGTGCATACCAAACATCACATAAATTTTTAAAAGTTGTTCTGTTGAATTAATGCAAAATATTTGAAGCGCATTCGAAATCATGATTTATAATAGATATTATTTGGAGTAACAGATATTCCAATATAATTATTATGTGTGTAAAATATACTTTACAAAAATACAACAGTGCACTTGTCAAGAAGACAAATCATAAGCACAAAACAATTTTATGGCACAAATAATTTCAATAACGAACACAACTTTTCATTCAGTTATCTAGGACATTGAAATACAGCTCTTTTAGAACTTGAAATGCTTTTGCTTGTAATTTGATAGCCTCAATGATGTAGTCTTACCTACATTATTGAAAACCCTATTTTGTCCTATTGACTTTAACACAAGTATTTACGTAAATATATACGAAAGGTTTCCAAACACAAGCAATTTTTGTAAATCCTGAAAACAATTTGATTAATTCACCTTCAAACCAAAAGGACATACGATGACGTGAATTACTAAAGTTGCACTAAAATTTCGGCACTTCTAGGGATCCTTCTGAATCTCTGCTTTCCACTACAAAGTTCAATTCCATTTTCTTTTCAGTACTAAATATTTGAGTTTTTACGGCAGAAGAGTGTAAATATCAAGCATTATATAACTATGATTACGAAAACTCACATTTTAAGCTACAATATAAACAAAAACTTATTTTGGTTCATGTACAAACTACCCATGCACTGGAATGACGACTTCACAGAGTACATGTGTCGACCAAATCTTTCTAAATATCAGAAGTTTGCATACTGTACATTTTTCTCACTAAGCATTCTAATAACTGTAGCTGCCGCCTTTAACATAATATATTTTGGATTCGTTAATCCCACTCAGGAATATAGTAAAGTCAATATGTTTGCCCATTTCGGTATTGCCAGTGTATTTTGGTTAATTCAAAGTATAATAATTTTATTCGTACTGTCTCCACAAGCGACTTTAAATGCCATCAAAGAAACACTTAAAATCGAAAAAGTTCTATTCTTAAAGGTATCAAGAATTTCGAGTCGTCACAAATTCAATCAATATGTTCTAAAATCTTCACCAGCTGGGTACTACCTTGTCGCAGTCACACTAATTCCTCCAGCTAGTCTCCTAACTGGTTTTGTTGGAACTATTATTCAGTTTGATGTTTACCTTAGAGTCATCGAAATCTTTATGCCTTCTCTTTTGAATCGATCAACGAGTGTTATTGTGTATGCATTCATATTTCGCCTAACCCACGTAATGTTGGGAGCTTTGGAACTTTGCAGATCCGGATTTGACGTTCTACATGTTTTGGTAGTATTTGTGGAAGCGATTTCAAACGTGTTTTTGTTTCTGTGGAAATCAAGAGATCTTAAAACTTTTGTCAAATATTTCCGAATTGCTCACGTATTATTTAGGACAATGCACGATTTCGTGTCTACATGCTTATATATCACATTGCTGTCAATATTTTGGGCGCAGGTTGCTGCCACTTGGATGATCATTAAAGAAGCTGGGAGGATTTCAATTGTGATTTATGCACCTATTTTGGTTTTGGGAGTGTTTTTGTTATTGTTCCAATGTTTAATTTTACAACTGCTAAAAATGTTGCCTGTAAATTCAGCAAATGCAATTGACTCCCAACGTAAGAGATTTTTAAAGTATAAACGCCATAATTTCTTCCATTCAACATCGATTTCGGATAAACAACTAAAATCGTTTAGTGCACTAGACTGGCATTGCGGAAACTTCAAAAAAATCGACCAAGCTTTTTCGATGGAGCATTTTGACCTTTTATTTAAAAAGATTTGTGACAGTATTTTGATAATTGTTTTTGATATTTTGGGTTAAGGAAAATAAATACTCTAAAAGGTATGCAAGTTCTTGAAAAGTTTATAGCAATTCTTGAGACTTTACGAAAATATTTGAAAGTTTAAAATATTTGTCTCCAACTCCCTCTATTCTCAGGATTTTATTTAATAATTCTCCAAAATAACTCCAAAAATATTTTCTATTCTTCAGCTTCAAAGCATAAAATTTGTAAAAATTTATGATGAGTTTGAAAACGTTTAACGAAGGTTTATGCTTGAAAAATTTGATATACCATTATTTTTTCATTACGCAGCGTAAACACAACCTTGAAAGCAAAGAAAATCAGTACGTAAATTTGTAAAAGATTGTATTATTTAAAACCTGTTTCCATGTCATTCCTCCAGAAACATAGGTAATCAAAAATCGGCAGAAATATTCATTTGAAACATTTCCCTAAAACTATAACATCAAGTAAAATTCTTATTTGTAAAATTATCTATGTTGTTACCTTATCTATTCCAGTGACCTGTGTTAGATATAGAAGTTTTAGTATCTAACCTGAGAAACTTAAGCTTCTTTTCCATACACCAAAAACTGTACGGATTTACAAAACAACCGGAACTTTAAATAAAACTAAAATAGCTATAATTTAAAAACCATCATCTCGCTTGATCTCCCTCTAGAAAAACGATGCTCATCGATGTTGACACCAGAAGACATGCAACAAATGAGGAAAAAAGGTATTAAGTTTTAGTGAGCTCAGAATACTTTGCATGATTCATGTAGCTTATTCCCTTTACTGCGAATGAACGTAACTGCACAGTATAAAAATCTCTTAAGCAAATTTTTAATAAGCCTCGAATCTCCCAAATTAATAGTTTCAAAACAAAGAGCTACGCCTGGTTGTGTGTTGGAGTGAGCACGGACCAGATTATTCTTTTGTAGTGGTTTATATTTCATTTAACTAACAGAAAATTGGAATATTTAATTATTTCCTGATGCTCAAGCCTTCCGGTCTTGCCTCTCAATTTTTGAAACAAAAAAGCGAGATTTGAGAACTGAAAATGAAACATAAATTAATAGAGATTTGAGATTTATAAAGTTTGCTAAGGGGTACTGTAATATAAAGCTTTTATAGAGTTACAGGGAAAATATTTGCGAAACTTATGCTGCTTATGTAAGAAAGGACATTGTGTATACCAGTTATAAAAACGGTAAGAATGTATTTTAACTCAATTTCGGAACAAGGGAATCGGAAACTAACGTGAGAAATTATAACATGGAGCTTTACTTGGACGAACCCAATGCTATATTTTGACCGCATTTTGAACTATATTATAAGCTAGGGAGTAAAATGTCAATATTCAGTTATCATTCTGATTGAAAACCTTCAGGTAATGTAATTAATAATTGAATTAAATTATGAAATAAACACAATGGGCAGCCAAGGCGACAGCAATAAAAACTTTGATCAGATAAAAACTCTTTAAGAGGAAGGCCTTCAATTGAAGTAAAAACTTGACAAAGGTTTATTTGGCATTGTAAAAATCGTATAAAAGATGCTATAAGTAAAATGGCATATTTATGCAGAGTTATTCAGTAAAAAGGTGCAATTAAAGCTTAAAATGTCATTTTATTTATGCAAAAAAGGTCAGACAATTTATTTGTATTTTGAGGAATCAACTCATTTTGCTGTGTGTATTGTCATCATGTCAGACTTGTTAGAACCTATTACTTTAAAAGGTAGCACGATCAATTTTGACTTAATGCTCCCCCACTTACTAACATTAAAGCATTTCTCTATACAACACTTGGAAAGAAACAACTTTCATTACAAATAAGTAGTTCATATCAACTTCAAAATTCCAATTCTAACACTTTCACCAGTTTTTAGTACAAAGTGTGTATATCAAGTAAATTTAGCATTCCTGAAAAATTGGGAGGTTTTTTACAAAGATGAAATTTATTCATTACAGCAAATCCTGCTCTGTAGCTATTTTTCTGAATAGTGTCATCTTATTTTTATTCATGCAAACGAGCACAGTAGACAATTCGATCATTCCTGAAAAATGTAATATGAAGTTCACTCTTAAAAATTTAGACTTGGTTATAGGAGATTGCACAAAACTTGTTGATGTTTTCAAGGATTCTTGTCCTGAGAGGGATACTCACCTTTCAAATTATTATGACTGCATTCAATATTACAGTCAGCCCATATTGGCTTTCTTAGTTTACGATTCAAACGACGCAAAATGTGGAATTTCTGGAAACCACAATCACACCTTGAGAAACAACAAATGGTTGTATTTTCAACGATATAATCAAGTGTGCAAGGTGAAAGTAGAACCACTCGATTCGAAGGCATCGCTCAAGCGTTGGAGTTTTCCCAACTCTAAAACTGCTGATATAACAAAAGGCATATTCTGGCGTGAAGTTTGCTATACACCTGGCTCACAAATTTCCCCTCCAAACTATATGCTCGAAATATATACTATTCCAAATGAAATTTCATTTCTAGAAAAATTTAAACACGTATATTTGACACTACCCGAGAGACTTAAATCAGTGAAGCTGATAGTATCAGTTGAATATGCAGATACGCGAAAACTGCTCTTTTACTTTGGATGTCACACATGCTTTGATAAACGCTGGATTCAAAAATTTATTCCATATGACGACATATTTCATAGAACTGTTCTGCTTGTAAAATTAAAAGAAAGAGATTTTACGTCACGTCACAGATGGGCTTTTGTATGGAATTTAAACAAACTCAATAATTTCGGCTCAGATCAGTACAATTATTTTAATCCTTTACACAAATGTTTTGGTATTTATGCTGATAAGCCATGGAATGAACTACCACCTCATCATAGCCAATGTTTAGTGTACTTAATATTTGAAGAAGTAAACTGCACCTCATCGCAGTGCAATCAAGAAATGGGAGGAATTTTTTTGTCTAAATTTTTGGGTCTGGAAGCAAATAGCATTGACTCAAGACATATCATTTCCTACGGAAGTGAGTTCGACGGGATACACTTCTTTACAGTTTTAGGTTTAAATGAAGAAAGTGAAAGAATCAAGTTTCTTGCGCTTATGCAACCGTTCTCGTTAACTGTTTGGGCGTCTCTAGTTGCTTTCATTTTCGTGTATTTTCTTTTACTACGTTATCTTGAGAATGAATCTAACCGGTATTGCGACTTTTGGATTTTCTGGCTTGTTTCAGAAGTTTTAGAGAAAGGATGTGCCGTTTCAAAATATTGTAACAGGCGAAACTGGTTACCTGTTTATGTTTGGATATTTGGGATGATTTTAGTGAGGAATTTTTATACCTCAGAAATTTATTCAGTTTTGACAGTGAAGCCGCAATTAAAAGATTTGCCAAATCGTTTTACAGATTTGGCAGATAACTCGTCCACCGATGTAAACTCAGGGAGTATTTTGGCCGAATACGATTTAATATATTCATTTTATTCTAATTGGTTGACAAGTAAAACTATTCAAGTAGCAGAGTATGATTCTTTGGTTAACAAAGCAAAATACTTAAATCCTCTTTTAGAACGTGAAAATTTTGCCTCTATATTCCTCTCCGGAGCTGATCGAGTTTCATGTGCGGATTCAAAAAACTCGATAAAGCTATGGTACATAGAGTACATGGGTACAAATCTGACTTGTGATACCTCAGTGCGTACTACTTTTCTATATTCGCTTGTAGGAACTAAAGGAGTTAACGAGCTACGGTATATGCCAGTAGTTTTAAAGGGTCTTGCGGAAAGACAAGTTGTGTATCCGAATTCAAGTGATATTCCGTTTCTTTTATTTCCTTCGGTTATGACTTTGGATCTCAATTCGTTTTATATTGACCTATTTACAATGAAGCTTGCAATGATGGATCAAGGAGGGTTATCTTTGCTTTTTAAACAACATTATCAAGTTCTTATTCAATATCAAGTATTGGAATGAGAAAATCGACATGAAAATTTTAAGAAAAGATGGAATTTGGTGGAATTGGCGTATCAAGTGGTTTCAGATAAAACGAAAGAATACTTGTTTGAAAGTGATGAAAATGGAAAATCTTTCCGGCAAACATCATTAGCTAATGTTAGAGTGTTATTTGTTGTTTGCACTATGTTGTATGTCGTTAGTTTGATTGTCTTTCAATCTGAAATATTGCGAGTGTTGTTTTAATGATATTAAAATATTTCCAATTGTTTGTTTGCATTTTTTGTTCTTAAATACACAAATAAAGGATAACTAAAGGTGAGGCAGCACAAGTCAAAATTTTATGTAATTCTGACATAAATTTTTTTACAGAAATTTTTGATAAATATGTGACACAATATAGCTTGTTTTGGTAATAGTTCTGGCTAAATCAATACGTGACTCTACCTGGTATTTATAATTGTATATGTTATCAATTTTAGCCGTAACATTTTAAAATTTCCCATATCGCACATTTCATAATTATTCACTCAACTTTGGTGGAATCTGACTTCTTTAAACGAATAATTATAACTTACAGATAAGTCGATTGCACGGAAATGTTTCCCATAAAACTGGGGACGATGAAGGAAAGATACTGTGTTAAAGGTTGCACATCAAAATATAAGCAAGAGTCTAACATTTATAAATTTTTCGAAGTAAACTACTAACAACACTTATTTAATTTTCAGCGTGCATTCGAGGATTAAAGAATGCCAAATATCGCATAAGCATAAAACTATTGAGTTGTTAGTGTTTTGCAAGTTATTTTCTGGCGATTTCTAGAATAAAATGTAGAAGCGGAAATTTTTATTTGATGTGGTATATCCAGGTAGCCAAGTTCAAAACAGATTCATTGAAATAGTTGCACTTATATCAGGTTGCATTCGGTATAGCGGAGCTTCGGCTTCATATTTCCCTAAAATCATCTACCACAATGATAACCCAAAGTCGCATATTGGCGTACAGATTACACCAATTGGTCTTTTTCGATATGTAACGGTTCCCTCTAGAACTTTTGGATAACACGTAAAACATATACATAATATGAGTTATTGTCACTGTTTGCCAACTTTGCATCAAAAGTTAAATAAGCTTTCACTCTCTTCATATAATCCGGGTTGTCGCACATGCGATTATCATCGTCATACTTGTAACAAAATTCAACAAACTTTTCAATGTCATTTTTAAAACGTACTTTATTTTGTTCTTTCCTTAGATTCATGATGAACAGGTTTTGCATCTGGCGAGAATCCCCAATCCTTGGTTGTAAATCCGCAAAAGATCCACTCCAATGCTGGCAGGAATCCTCACGTTATACTTATGCAGGACCAGGAGAATGGCATGCTGAAACACACAAGTTCAGGTAAGACAATGAGCAAATTTGTCTATTTTCGCTTCATCGCAACCCTTGCACATTTTCATATTTCCTCTCTTTCTCACAACCTTGCATCGTTTTGATATGGTAAAAAATATTAAACATTTTGTATAAATCCTCTTTACGGGAATAATTACCGTTTTCAAAGTCAGTGTAATACACAAATAAAGATATTTGTGAACCGGAACTGGCACAATGGACATTCAGAATTCTGATTGTTACACAAGCGTTTCATTATTAAACACTTTGTTGATTTCTCTGCGTTCACATAACGCTGATATGAGCACTGAGTAAAAGTCTGTATGTTTTTCCTTTCTGTCTTCAACTTGAAAAGTAACGAGAAACTTTTCAGTAAATATGAACATACACTCGACACAATTTCCATCGTTGTTGAGGTATCCAATTTTGTGATGATTCAAAATGATACACCAACAATGCAAGTCCCACAAAAATCTATAACATTCTTCAACTGACACAAAGCTTTTTCATCGTCTAAAACACTGCGCAAATTAGTTTGAATCCCATCAAATTTAATGCTGCACTAACACATTTTTCAACTACATTTTTACAGTATTCACACATTTTAAAATCATTCACTAATCCTTAAACTTAAAATTAAATCTTTAAAGTTTTTACATTCAGATAAAACCTTAATATTACTGCCAAAGTTTCTGAGAATACAACAAGCATCTAATCTAGTTTAAAATTATCCAACAACTGTGTGCTAAGCTCATGGTTGCATTCGACACATGTATGATTCTCTTTTAAATTATTTACATGTTTACACTTTAAACATGCAATATTTTGAATAACAAAAAGTTTATACGAACATTAGATTTTTTTGCAGGTTGATTAATAAATTGTTCTGAAAGATTATTCGGATCTAACTTTAAATATTGCAAATACTTTTTTGAACAAGAATCAAAAACTTTTCTTCTCATACTATACACAATTTTGTATCGTTATTTGGATGTTTCCTATATTTTTTAAACATAGCTTTAAATGTAGAACAAAGGCTTACTGATCATGCTAAATCTTCATAGTTTTGAATAATTGTAACTGGATCTTCTTCTACATCAAAAAAACTCTGAGTTTAGAAATAAAATTAATTTTACATTCTACACATCGGTGCCGATAATTATACCACGGAAAACTTTTAGATCTGTGTAGCTTAGCTTCACAATTCGCGACTGTTTCAACCAAAATTCTAAATGCTTGTATGGACAACTGTCTAAACTTTTGCATTTCTTCCTTGGTAAAAACTGTCCATTGTCTATACTCAGTGTAGCAAGGAA
>JAQIXX010006686.1:0-11883 GCA_034700605.1 Willowsia nigromaculata | reverse complement strand
ACCTAATATATGGAGACGCTTTAAGACATGTAGGCACCTAGAAGAGCCCATATTATGGGCTCCAAGTACACACTAGTACATAATAAAATGACAACGTTCATGAATCATGTCGCGTGTATACAGACATCACATATACGAAACAACCCAAACATTTCAATAAGTTGGCATCTAAACAGAGCAGCGTAAATACGTCAAGTTGAGTACCGTAACGCAACGTGTGAATGATCCATTTCATTTCATATCCGTACATAATATTGTTTGGTATTGAAAAATATAAGTCAGAGCTGTCATTTGAGTAAGCAATTGGATATTATCATGTGTAGACAAATTTTATCTACTTAAAAAAGGAGTTGTAATCAGGTTATTGTATTTTGGATCCTAATCTTGTTACATATTATAATCATGCAGAATTGTTGTTTTTATAAAATAAACATATCTAACAATTAATCGATCATTTAGCGTCTCAACAAGTTAAAGACCATGACTACTTTGGAATTTATAAGTATATGTGTGCTGGTACAAATCTTTAAGCATTTTTTGTATGAATTATTTTACAATGGCTTTGTGTATTGCTATTCACTAAACTACGTATTATGTGTACATATTATGGCTATAGCAATAAGTAATGTTTTATGCATCACATGCAGTGAGATCACCAATGAGTTCAACTGATGAACTTTTACTTGAGAAGAAATTTTTTCTAATATCCGCATAATCACAAAAATTATGCTTGTGTGATCACATTATTATATTGTAAGGAGCAAGATGTGGAGAATGGACTTTATACTCTAAAGTAATCGCTTGTCTATTAAATTCATGAAAACGCTGCACTCAGCGTTACATTGACAACTACATTGTTTTATGTGCCACATTGTTTCTAATTGCTTGACTTGACTCAAAAATATTACCAGTAAATATAAATACCAGTATAAAATTTACAGACTACAAGTTCAATGCGACAAACGATAATTATATGTAGTTTTTAGAAAGTTAAAAGGCTGAATTTTAAATATATTCAAATTGGCAATAAACCAAAACCGAAGTAATTCTATTTTATGACTGTCTGGACATGACGACAAAACAACTGTTTGATAAATAGTTTTTTATTGCAAATTTATGGGCAAGTCACCCTCACAGATTGCATGTTATCATTCAGTATAAAATTTGCTGAATGTATTCAAAATACTTTGAAGATTTTAATTTACTGTTTAAGGTCAGCATTGGAAGCTCAGAAGGTTACGATTAGGGAAGCAGGTTTCATTTTTTACTCTCATTTACTGCATTTTGAATGAA
The DNA here is from genome assembly GCA_034700605.1 of Willowsia nigromaculata. Lineage (NCBI taxonomy): Eukaryota > Metazoa > Arthropoda > Collembola > Entomobryomorpha > Entomobryidae > Willowsia > Willowsia nigromaculata. The sequence continues at coordinate 10,590 of JAQIXX010006686.1, read as the reverse complement.
TGCTTCATTTTTTGTGGTCGTAGTTTTCTGGAATTGCTCTTGCTGCACAGAAAAACAAGCATTTTTATTCATTGCAACAATTTGCTTAATTTGTCACAAGTATAAAGGAGTAGAGAAATGTTTACTTGAAAGATTTATAGTCCTTTATCGCCCATTTGTCTACACATTATTACACATGTAATCAACCAAAATAATTAGTCTTATTTTTTAAAGATACATGTTTGATCCACTGACTTATTTAAATGCATCTATACATACATAGTCCGTGAAGCTTAGAACGGTTTTATTTCATTATACATATACAAATATATCAAAGATTGCACAAAAATTTTTTTTTGAATTACTTTCCACATTAAGAGCTTGATTACTAAGTTTCAGTCATCAAACTGAGAATAAGCTTTTGTCGATATAAAATCGTTGAAGAATTTCTCTTTATGAAAAATATTGCTAGTATGAAAAGTATGATAATAAAAATATCTCGTAATCATCGTGCATGCATAAAATCTTTAAAGTATGTAAACTAATTTGTCATTTGAATCATTAAATATTGAAATAACAACTACAAATTGGATAACTAGATATCTGCATTTATTTACATGTATCTTATCACATAGTACAGACTTTGAGTGTGGCAGTTTCATTACGATTGGGAAGCGAGCTTGTGTGTAAATTACTGTTACCTTACAAAGAAACACTTAAAAAGGGATTATGGGAATACGCAGGTGGTTGTGAAGAATTACATATAGATAGGTTGAAATGGATATCAGGTGGAAGGGTTGAAGAGGTTATTTTCAAAAGCAGTAGAAGATAAATTTTGATGAGGGTTGTAAGAAGGTATTTGAATTGGTAATTTGGTGAGCAGGTGAGGTATGCAACACAATTGCTGAAAAGATTTGTACTGGAGGCACTGAAACGTAATGTAGGTTGCAAAATAATCGTAGTATCTTTGTAATTATAATAATTATCTTTTGGGGTTGGAGCATGGAGGACAAACGATAATTTTTTTGTTCTACCAGTTCATAAGAAATAATAAAACGACAAAATGTAGTTCATGCAATAATTTTCTCTCCTTTCACAAAATGTCAAATACACAAAATCCTAGCATTGTAAATCTAATCTACAAATACAAGGATGCAAAAATAGGTTCCCAGCACTATTATTAAAATTTCAAAAGCAAGTAACCTGACAATTGCAATTTAGTCAATAAAATTAATGGTACACTTTGGTTTTTGATAATATATCTGAAAGAAATCATAGCATTTAATAAATCTCTTAGCTTTGGGCTACAGGCAAATGTTTTTTTATTAAGGGAAGAAGCTTGCTTTTTTAGGCACTTTGCCCATAGAGCGAGAAATACAATGATTTGCATATATTATGATATAATTTATCAGTTGAGTTTTGGTAAATTAAAATATTCAGTATACTAAATACAGGGAAGTGTGTACAATCAAGTTTTAGTAAATCTTATTGCTTTTAAAAGCTAGATAACCATTTACACATGAACATTTCAAATATACCCATGTCACTAGTTTTTGCTACCCAGTAGAAAGTGATTAGAAAAAGATGGACGACAAAATATCGAGGTACAAAATAATTTTTTATCATCTAAAGCTATATTTGTCAAACACTAGCAGTGTAACAAAATTTTCATGTTTCATGTGATAACTTTGGTAATTCAATCCTAACATGGAAATTCTTCCGGAACAAGGGAGCAGTCCTCCCAGGGATTTAGATCGGTAATCAGGGATATTAAAGTGCACCCGCTCTCATCATGGATTTGTGCTTAAGGTCGGGAGCATGCTCCCAAATAAGCAGTATTTTTCGACGGAAAAGTTTTTTGTTCATTGTAGGATTTTTTATGGAAAATCAGAGATTTCCTTAATTTTTTTAGCAAGTTTCAGGTATTTTTAGGGCAATTAGGAATTGTTTGGGGCCACCAGGGATTTTCCACGGTGATCATGAAACCTATTGAATATTGTGCCCTTCCGAGATTTTCCTCAAAAATTTCTGATTTAGTCTGATAATTATGAATTGGTGTAAGATCGGCATAATAATAACGCTTCCACGGCTTGTATGGACCATGGCAGATTATCCCTTTATCTTCAGCACCACGACTTTGCAGATATTTTCGTATACAATCAGAAGAAGAATACTTTAAAAGAGAATTTAGAGTGTGTAACCTTTTTTCTGGCAAAACACACTCGTTCAAGTAGTAATCCCAAAGTTTTTCATTCACTAAATGTGCTCGTGAGAGAAATGTGACAAAACACTTTCCTGCATTTGCTCGAAAAATATCGGTTGCCCCTAGTTCCACCAGATTTTTGTAAAGTTCTAAGCTATGATTGTGCTTAACCACTAATAGAATTAGACAGTCAGCGTAAGTTACTTTTAATGTGTCTTTTTTGTCTTTAAAATCGGCTCTTAAAATATTTTCTTCAAAATAGAGATGATCACCAAAGTTGTTAAAAAATCCATCTCCCATTTCTGGTTTCTTTTGTAAATCAAGCTTGCTTTCTTTCAGAATTCTTAAAAACAGTTCAGTATCAAGAAATTCACTTCGTATATTTATGAGAATGTCAGGAATTGGATTTTTCCAAGAGAAAGGCTTAGATTGGAAAAGAGATATTCCACCTGGTTTTGAAAGAACGAGCTTGAATAAATCATTGAATAGATTTGTCATTGAATGAACGGCAAAATGTACAACGTTTTTTCCTTGAGTGTGCGCTAGCCAGGCATTCTCAACATTTTCCCAAAGAAATTCTAACACCTGTGGATGAACGCCTTCTTCATAAAGTTTTGTACATTCCACATGTGACACAGAAAGTTTACTGCATTTGAGTAATTTACATGCTTCAGACAGAAGAAATTTGCAAATTTTAAGTGTCGTTTCTAGTCTCACACCGTTTCGACGTAAACTACTAGTTGCGCACCATTGAAGCAACTTCATCGGGTGTACATTTAGCTGAAACCTTTGCCAAATAAAACTAAACACGTAGAAATTACAACTATCTACTGCAGCATGTAAAATCGTGTACTTGCACTGTTCAGCCTCATCTGTAAGAACAACATGTTTGATATAAACGTTCTCAATCTTCAGATTACAAAGTTCCAAGAGTTGAATGCATTGTTTTATAGATTCACTGTTTCCTCCAAGTGCTGCTCTTAACACCAAAATTATTACAGCTGGAGCTGTATAACTATCTTCCTCAGGATACTTAAAATTCTCATCATACATGTCAACTTCATGCAATAAAACCTGTTTCAAGCTGAGTAATGAATCAGTATTGGACGATTTTAGGATTGTGATTACCACGCGCAGCAGATGATCTAGATTGTTTACGACACATGCATTTAAAAACTTAAAAAAAGACTGCATCAATAATTCCAAAAACACGTGAAAATTATAACAAACTGAATGTACGAGGTCTAATTCTTCAAATCTGCAATTTATGAAGCAAACAATTAACGGATGGCTGAATGAATATTCGTCATAATGTAGTGCGTGAGTATACTCATTATCCAGCTCAAATGGCTTCTCCCTGTAGTGGTGATAAACTGAAAATATTTTTTTATAGAGCTTATCAGTAGATAAAACATCAGGCGAGAATTTTTTCTCTGCACAATACCCCGCTTGAAAATGATTTCCAGTAAATTCTGCAACAAAATACTCTGCCACAGAATAGTGAATAAATCTATCGTCATCACTGTAAGTGCTGCCTACAAGAATTCCAACAAAGTAGAAATCGCGATCAAGCAAATCTTTCTTGTCAAGTCCTTGAAATCTTGCATATTCAGGTGCAATTTCTGGACAGATTAATTCCAAAGCTTTCAGAGTGTGAAAAGTCCTTAAAAAATGTTCGCTATATGTGAGACCTCGACAAGCTGACTGAACCACTGCTTGTGTCAAACGCTGGTCAATAAATTTTTCATACAATTTAAAGTGAGACATTTGCAAAATTGTTGGTGATTTTTCTTTTGAACTTGCTCTGGAGTAGGTGACCGCTTGCTCTAAGTAAACGTCAGCAAGAAAATAACATTTTAAAGGGATGCCCATCATCCCTTCACTATCGGTCGTTTCATAAAGATTGTCCAAACACATATTGGCCATGTCTTTAAGCCTCTCATCATCCAAGTCTTCATCGGCCTTTACTTTCCAGTATTCTTTTAAGAATTCAACCTGGTTATCTGGAGTGAAAGGCATTATATCATAAGCAATAGCTTCAATTGTTTGTTCTAACTCCTTCCTTAAATTTCCCCGTGACGCAACGTAAACATTTGTGAGTTTATTCACATCCAAAATTCTCTTTAAAAACTTTTTTGTGGTCTCCAAATCATTAAAATAAACTTCATCAAGACCATCAAAAAATAGTTCCAGTTCCATTTTTCCTTTCTTAACAGCGTATAGCAAAATTGCTTCTCCGAATTTTGAAGACGACACATATTTCATCAAAACCTCTAACGGATTATCTTGAAAATACCTGAGAGATATTTCGTTCTTTTCACAGGTTTTAGTGAATTGAAATAAGTCAATAAAAAGTACAAGTCTGTTGGGATGATCTTTAGAAATTTTTCTACAAATTTCAGCCAGGAGGAAAGACTTTCCCATTCCAGGTATATCACAAATACAGTAGCCAGACTTTCTCTGTCTAGTGGCTACTATCTCTACAAATTCATTTTCTGAAATATATGATTTTCCAGATTTTGATGGGTTCCTAACCCATTTCCATATATCTTTGGAATCTGGGCTAAATCTCTCCAAAATATATTCTTTTAAATGCTTCTCCCCATATCCCAAAAACCTAATTGGGATTAACTCAACACTAACGACATGAACTGGACTGGAAATACGTTCTCGAATTTGCTTCCAATCTTTTTCATCGTCAACGAAAACAAACCGGGCGTCATTATGCTTATTCTTCATTTTCTCTGTCAAGGAAATTATTTCTCTGTTGTCAGCTAACTGGAATAGCTCCATCTCAGTGATTCCTTTGAAAAGAAATACGTCGTTGATTTCCTCTTTGAAAATTTGCGGTTGAAGTTTTAATCTATTGGAAATTGAGCGCTCAACATAAAACGCTGGTTTGATTGGTATTTCATTTCTCAACAACTCCATTTCCTTTTGTGGACTCATTAATAAATCTAGCAGCTCGTACTTTAAGTCGTTTGTGTCAAAAACATCTAACAAGTTTTCTGGGTCTACATGCCACAAAATATCTGTTATCTTAGTTTTTTTCCCTCTTAAACTAACTTTAATTTTTGAGATGGCCTCCTTATCAATTTTCATTCCACACTGCACGAACGGATTATATACTGCATCCTGACATGGTCCTCTCCGGGAGCGCATTCCATTAAGAAGAATGCCAGCAGCTTCCGTTTGACCGCATTCATAAAGCACCTTGATCAATGCCTCATACCCTCCTAGTTTTCTATTCAGCAACATCGAATATAGTTCAGAGGAACGCTCATATGGAGTACAGGTTAATCCCATCTATTAAAAACGTCATATGCATAAAAGATAAACGTGGGTTTCTTCATAATAGAAATGAAAAAGATAAAAATAACTTAAACAACAAATTATACCAAAGAGGAGGCATCCATTTCAGAGAAAACTTGTGATTCTACAAGTTTGTCTATTAACAGATGATCACATTTTGTTGCTGAATAAAGCCGGCTACGATTTTTGTTCACATATTTCTTTTGCCACTCAGCCATTTTTATAGATTTTCAGTCTTGTATGACTTTATGTCGCTAATATCGTTGGCCTATTTCATCTTTCAAATTTCCACGGTGCCTATTGAAACACAATTTTGCATTACATAATACATAAACATAACGTATTTGGCAAATACTACACACATAAACCTTTCATGTAATTATTTTCTTACAATCTAAATTCACTTTCTGATTACCATTTGCCTATTAGCTTAAGTCCCACGTTTTCAAACAGGATTTGGGAAATAGTTCCCAAATAAAGATAAATATTTATTGTACAATCACTTTTGTTTGATCTGAAAAAATTATTAATTGAATTTAAAATAACAGATTCAAAAATTACTGAATGTTTTGGAGTATTATCTTCTGTGAAATATTCCCATAAATGTGTGTGAAGATTTTCAAATCAGTAATTCAATAACGGTTTCTTCATTATTTGTTTTATGAAATTATTCACTTTTATCGATTACAATCAAAATAGGAATGCTCTTTTAAATGTAGACAACGACATTTGTTTGTGATGGTATTCAAAATTTTATTTGCTTCAGCTTCTTTGAGTATAACAGACCAAATTTGCCGCCCTCGCAATTTTATGGAATCAAAGAGAAGAAATACGTCGGATAACTAAATTCAGCAATACTTGGTGTCACAAAATGTGTAGCTTGCTTATGAAACATCTGTCTCATTTTAAAGTAAACAGGTTGAAAATACAGTTAAGCCAGAATCGCATTCCAAATCGTATAATATTCAATCGAACGCATACTAATGCAAAATCATATTACTTGTCCAGCAAAACATTTTTGTATCCTGTTCATAAAAGTGCTTAATCATGTCATTTTGACTCATCATTATTCGTCTATCAACGTGATTCACATTTCATTCATGCATGAACTGCGTTAATGTTTACGTGTATACACATAAACAGGATTGAGGATGGTTATGCTTATTCATACTAACAATGGGTTGACACGGATAACGCACTCACCGATTTTAAAAATTCCTTTTCCATTGAATAGAGCATAGTTGAAAACCTCTAAATATTAATTATTCGTTGCACCTCTCAAGCGTTCTGGAGATATCTTAATTTTTGCAAATTATTCAAATCAGCGCTTGGTATCAAATTACCGTTATGGCACGAATTCTATATTAAAATTTTGGAGTAACGGGCTTAAATTTGTCACACCTGAGCTTTCAAGCATAGGAAATCCTGGAAAAATAGTAATATTAAAGCCCTCTACCTGTTGAGTCCCAGGCTAGGCCAAATCGCATTTAAAGTTACAGTTATTTTACAGTTATGAGTTTAAAGATCATTTACAATATCCATAATTCGGATGTGTGTTCAGCACACATCTGACCATTGCTAGTACATATACATAAATAAATTGGGGGAAAATATGTGAACAAAGCATACAGTTTTTATATGATGTTGAGATGTTTTTAAGATGTAAGTTTTTTATATTGTTTACATTGTTTTATCCTCGTGTCCCAAGTGGTGCATTTATAATTGTTGTGCTTTTTTATAACTGTTATTTTCGGCTGCTTTGCAATTTCATTGCTTCAGTTATTTTTACCAAGCTTTGCTTTCTGCGCTTCCAATTTAGCATTACCGTAAATGGAGGACAAAAATTAAAATATCTCCAAAACGCATGAGAAGTGCAACGTGAAATTTAATATTTAGAGGTTTTCGACTATGCTCTGTTCAATGGAAAATGAATTTTTAAAATCGGTGAGTGCGTTATCCGTGTCAACCCATTGTAAATGGTTAGTCATTCCAGCTCCATTGACTAAAAAATTCAAAATTGGATTGATTGCAAGCTTAAGTTAAATAAAAATCGAAAATACTAATAATCAACGAAATCAGCTATGATCAATGAAAAAAATGTCTAGTGATATTTTCCTTTGCGTATAAAAATTCCTTAAAATAATTAAATTCCCTTGAAATCCAATTATTTTTATGGCACGGTGCTTCTACAATTTGGAAAGAAACCATGCCTATTTCTTTTAGATAGTTGACAAATACCTGCATAAATAACACGCGATTTCATTTACGATTGGCCATTTACCAGTAAATTTATCAATTATGATTGATTTTTATAAATCTTAGTTTTACTCGACCTTCTACTAAATTTATTATGCAATGAGTGAGAGTTTTTAAGTAGCATTTAACTATAGGAATCTAGTCACCATATTCATACATTCAACACATGAGATCAAGAGCTTTTTTTTGCGATCTGGTAGGTGCCACAACAAACCTCAACTGAAGAAATTTTTGTGATAACAAGTTCACTATAAAGTGATAACGCTCATTTCTTAGTGCTCAACCCAAATTAAACATAAATATATAGTTAAGAGTGCTCATATAATAAAAATCATGCTTACCAAACCATCAAAATACTTAGTAGTCGCCATAACAAGAGAACAAATTATAAATACCTTATTTTTCACTATTAGTTGGCGAGTCGGACAATTTATGACGGTTTATGTGTACACACTAGAAAATGCCGACCATTCATTTATTTCCCGATAGTAAAACATCGTATCTAAATATTTGATTGGTCCCATTAGCCCCATATTTTTTACTGCAGTTTAAGATCTCTTCCATGTCTGAGATCAGAGATGAAAGAGCAAGACACATTATGGTGTGCATACTGACTTCATTAATTTTGAATTTTAATTGATGAAACTCTTTATCAAGAATGCAACGAAAGATACATGCATGACACATAAACTTCGTAAAATGAAGCGAATGAAAGTCAATGACTTTTTCAGATTGCAAACTACATTTGTGTTCAAGTTTATTTATTAACTAATATTTATAAGCAAAAAACGGTTGACTCAAAAACAATTCAACTATTACAAATTCACAAAAATGTACATATAGCATGAGTGCCATCATAAGGCTTGGAGATGGCTTGGCAACCCATGTTCTTTATATTCATCTATAAATTCTAAAAAAGATGCAGATAAACAAAACAGTGCATGTTTACTCTTTGAACGCAATCATGTCAATTTTGAGTACGGGTAATATTTGAGAAATTGGGATAGTATTGGGTATACCAACGTTTTCACTCTCTTCAAAACATTAGAAATGTCCCTAATTACGCATTTCACTTTTTCAATTCCAAACGATTTGTTCAGAGAAATAACTTATAGTGCACTCACATTTTTTATTCATTCATTTGCCATGTTTATCATGAACCGTAAGTGAATATCATGCCTACACTTACAATACATCTATATAGAAGCAGCGACTATAAAACTGCGAAACTATATATATCATCTGCTTTCATCAAATATTCACACATGCAAATATAAAATGAATGAATTAATAGCATTTCACTACGTTAATAAGATTCTACATAAAACTCACTTGATTCTTTTTACAACCAATCCTACTAGATTACACATTGAATGAAATCAGTAACTGGGTCAGTCATCCTATACAAATTATATGTAATAATTAGATGCATACATTTCATTCAAACCCAATCGCGTATTCGCTGTAAAAGGTGAATAAATGCATGTATATACAAGCATTCAACATTTTTCTGTAATGATGCAAAGCGCAGTTAATGTGGCAATGAAAGCTGCAGCCTTGACGGAAAGGTCAAACTGCATACGGATAAGAACTCGTTAGCGATGAATCAGACTTTAGCAAATAGTCTAATTGTTGTTGTGTCAGTTATTTTAAAGTTTTTCTCGTTAGTTTTCATCTCTTCAGTACAGTTGTTTTTAGTATCGCATTGTAAACTTTTTATGTATTGTACGATCACTTAATGAAATCAATTTTATCCTGATTTCAGGAATGGAAAGCATTAATTCTAAATGCCTGTTTTCCTTCTAATGTTTGCATCGTTTGTGCAAAAGTAGCTAGAAAATACGAATCCCTTTTTCTTGTCGCATTGATACTAAAAATATATTATGTAGTCAGGTCTGTAAAAATCATTGTTTAGAAATAGATTTTGAATAATTTGAAGCACTTCCTTGCCCACCAATATATGGAATTGACTTATTAAGACCTTCAACTCGACTACAACTATGCTGCAACTTAACAAAAATATAGCAAAGTCAAATATCTCATGAGTGAATACGCTTTTTCCTCGATAATCTCATTTTCTTATCCTCTGATGATATGAATCACAACATGTGACTCTTTTTTGTGGGGTTCGCTTTCTCTGTTATTTGTTTTTTTAATTGAGAGCTTTTACGTTTGATTATTACATTTTTTAACATAAGTAGTGGATTAGAGATACATATTCAATTATGCAAAAAATCCAAATAATTCAATTACAATATTTCTTTAAATAGGGCAATATGAACTTTTAATTTAAAATTATGATTTTTGTGTTCTAATTTAATTTTGGTACAATAAAGGAATTAAACAAGTACAAAACAGCTTCAATTGCCAGAAACCCACTCTCTACCGAGTTTCAGATTTCTACATTGAGTCCATCATGGTGAAACCCATGAGTGTATATCAGTGTGCGTCATGTCCGGTTGTCGGACGGCCGGGACACAGACATGCAACAAAACTAGTGCACACACGTTCAAAACACAAAAATTACTACCCAAAACGTTATAATTTCCCGGAAAACGGAAAACCTGGGTACCCGAAAGATACTGGATATATGAGTGCATACAAAATACCTAGTCAATTTCCTAATGTTCGCACGTAGAGTAAAATTCAATTATTTTGCGGAGGATAAAAACACTGTGAAGGTCCTTACACGCTTTCAATTGATTGATTTTAAGCCAACCAGCAGCACCTTCACAAAAAAATCATTATTTGAGTTGATCATCCACTGTACCCCTTCCTCTTGTTAAAACGGTGTACTCCCATACTCCGACCGGGGCAACGCTCGATACTTCCTAATCTCA
>JAQIXX010006685.1:0-11886 GCA_034700605.1 Willowsia nigromaculata | reverse complement strand
CAATAGCTTATCTCTTAATTTGCCTACTTGACGTGTATCATGGGAGAGACTGCAAGAACCCTTAAATGTGGTTAGGCGGCTGGGCTAGTTTGATTATTCAAATGAGTTCCTTCCCAATTTACATACATACATACAGGAGACTGTAACGGTTGAAACCGATCAGGTACAGTGAGAGTACTCATAATTCCATTTCCGTAAAACTGGCAAATGAAAAATCCAAAAAATTGAAATAGGATGCATAGAGTGGTTTTATTAAAATGTTAAGTATTACCGAGAAAACAAAAGTATTTTCAGGATCAATAAGAATTCCTCATTAATGAAGCCACAAATCCTGTCATGTTGAAACCAATACCAAGCGCAACTCAGATTCTCTAGAAAATGATAATAATTTTAATACCACTCGCCTGCACCCCCGGTCGTTTCCTGGTCGTGCTTTTATTTGGATTGACAAATGAAGATTATGTATCCGTATAAATGTTTATTTTGATCTATACGTATTAATATTACCGAGTAGTATGCAAGTAGAATGGAGAACCTTGCTTAATCCACCCAAAACGTTGGAAATATCTCGCTATAAACTCACTTCCCAACATATACTTCTGAACTTATCAGTTTTCTTTCTCAGAGTATACAGTTGAACTACAATATTAACACGATATAGTATTTTTATTGGTTGCGCTTCAGGATTTCGATAAAGGGAAAGAAATACATGTTGTAAGGTTTTGTACAATTTTTATTTAGAGTCAAAACCTTAGGAATACGATTGACCAAACTAATTGACGTTGATTTAATTTCATGTTATTCAGAAAATGCATACTTTAAGGATGTAAGAAATACATTAATATGGTAGTAATTTTTTCCCGTTTGGGTTTTCCTGTTTTAAGTAAAACTGTTTGAAACTTACGTAGCAATTCATTTATTTAAGTACTCACCTAATTCATTTTTATAAGTAACTTATATTTTGTAGGTAATCTCTTAAGTGGAAACTTTTTAATCGGACATAATAACAATATAATATATTTTAGTGTGTTGTATAAGCATAAAGCATTACGTGTTACCTCTTATATGATTTAATTTTCAAATGCGTCATACAAAGCATCAGGAAGCGAGTAGAACACATTTGTATTGTTAATCGCCTATAACCATGAATTTTACGATTTGCAAAATTCAGCTTTTAGTTTCCTATTATTTTTTTATTCTCTTTTTGGATACGTTCACATTTGCGTCTTATCTACATTCTGGAAAACTTGTGAAAATATACAGTACACCATTAGTAAGCATTACCGAGAAAACCAAAATATTTAAACGTTCAATAAGAAATCCACGCCCACAAAACCACAAATCCTGTCATGTAGGAATCAACAATAAGTGCCGCACAGATTCCATAGAAAATCTGTTTGAGTATATTCAACCTTTCTTTACCAGTCGTTGTCTGATTTTAATTGAAAACAATTTGAATATTAACATAGTCATACATCAGTATCCGTATATTTTACGCAGTTCTTGCTCACCAACTATTGATCATATCTGGTATTCAGTTCACTCGAGACCATCTCCCTGTCACGTTTTCATTACAATCCCAATAATTTTGGATAATTGGAAGCCATCCGTACACAGCAGAAAATCTTTGAAAATGTTCAGTTTCAAATATGAAACTACAGATCTTCGCTACACATTGTCATCTTCTGTACCATTCACCTCTATTTTCGTAATAGAAAAAATTAATCAGGCATCACACTATAACATAGTGCACGAGTATTTGTCGCTTCTACTCTCAGACATCTACTACGGCAGGGACGGACCAAAAACTTTTAATGCAGTTTTCATGTCATTTGATATGACATCTGCTTTTACTTTTGGGCCTAAATTATCGAATTTGTTAGCTGAAACCAAATGGCAAATTTTGAAAATACGAGTATATTGTCTATTGTGTAAATTATTGAGAAGTGATAAAATGTCACACATTCCAACATTTCATAGTCAAATTATCCGTAAATCACATTTGATTTCTAACAAGCAATTATTGACACTAGCTTCAAAATCATCAAATGAAATGATTGAGTTAGCCACATTCGGACTTGGAACGGATCGGATAATGGAAATTTTCATGAAACATGTGTTCCACTGCATAGACCATATTTCCCAAAACCACTTTCAAATTCCATTTGAAAACCTGCATGATCAAATCACCCACGCTCAAGTCCATGTATGGAAAACCATTTTAAGGAACTACACTCATGCTACTTTAAAACCGAATGAATACTGCGTCAATGGGAACCTTCGTGTGTTGAAAGGTTTTCAGTTTGCCTCAAAATTAAAACTTGATTCTGTCTTGTATTCTGGCCCTGCAGTTCAAATGTTTCCAATGTACTATGAAAATAGGTTGGACAGCCTTCAATTTGTTTTGTGTGGGGAACGAGGCATCTCAAAACTTCGTTTCAGTGAACTAGTAAATATTTATGATGGTACTGTCTGGTTTCTCATGATTTCATTGACATTTGTAGTTGCAGTTCTTCACACAAAAATCATTCCTTCAACCCGGTTTTCCATCTTAGCTTATCTGGAGTCTTTAGTGAAAATAATTTTGGATAAAGGTGACCCATACGTGAATAAACAATTGTATGGAATGCCATGCAAATATTTAGCTGCGGGATATCTCTTAGCAGCTGTGGTTCTGAGCAATGGCTATAAAAGTACAAATATGTACAATATTGTGGCACCTAGGAAACCCCTCACTTATGACAATTTCTATCAATTACTGGATGACAATTACACAATCTACACTAGATCAAGTACTGTGGAAACTCTGGAGTTGTGGAGGTCACCATCACCAATTTTTATAAAGCAGAATACTCCACATTTTATATTTGGATCATTTCTCGTTCAGTCTGAGGCTTTTGCTCTCTATTCAGACAAAGGTAATGCGTCTGTGGATTTCAAAGTTGGTGAAAATAGTCAACTACTCTCGTCCATAACAGCAATTTTTGAAGATGTCTTTTCGACTGTATGGACATTGTATCGAATAAAACTAGCAGGTAGTGATATTGCGCTGTATCATGAATTATTACAGAAATTGTTTTGGGAGAAAGAAGAAACAAAACTGATTCATGAAGTGGCAAAGTGCAATAAAACGGCTGTGTTAGTACCGCACTATCTTTCACGTAGATACTTAAAAAATATCAGGAAGCTTTCAAATCAAAATTTTAAGCTGGGCACGTATGGCTCGAGGGTTCATTCCGGAAAAGAAAGATACTTTGAGAAATTTTATATCTTTCGACTGCAGGGACTAATCCCAATGCATGTTTTGTCGCGAATGTATTCTATTTTGGAATCAGGAATAATGGAATGGTGGCTGAAATACTTTGAATGGATAGCAAGAGAAAATATTGTGCCCGTTGAGGTTTCGAGACCGAATCTTAGTGGAAATATTTTGCTTATATTTATAGTGCTCCTTACTGGAAATGCAGCATCAACAATTTTGTTTCTCCTTGAATATATAACATGTAATATCTTCAAACTTAAAAATGTTTTTTCTCTTTTATATGCACTAATATTATCTGGTTCTAAGAAAACCAGTGTTGTAAAATTTCATACAAAGAATTAAATTACTTTCCAGAAAAGATTGAATAATTTTAGCTAGGTTTATGCATAGTTTTTAACTTAATGTGGGAGCGTAAATGTTAACAACAAACTATTTTGGAAGTAAGCCTTAATTTGCTCCTGCATCCCAGTTTTAAATGTATGGAATTTCATGTAGATGGACTCGACTAATTTGCAAAACTAATAATTGTAAGCTTGGGTATAAGATATAACAAAACTAAATAGTATTACATCATGTGTGCTTATGAAATTATGAAGTCATAGAAATATTATTATGTTATTATTCGTTTATTCAAGGAAGAAAAGTCATTACAAAAAACACTGCATCTTACGCAGTTATATTACATCATTCACGACGACACATATTCTTACACGTGTACAAATATATCTAATCTTTCAATTTGCTTCATATACCTCTAAACCATCGTATGCGTCATAATATTGTGTTACATATACAAGTAGGTATATAGATGAATTACAAGGGGTTTATGCTTTAGAAAAAATTATTAAATTTTTAAGCATGAATAATTTTATTATGTGCCAGCTTTGAAAAAGCTTACGTGATTCCAACATATTGCATATGATAAAAAATGGGGCTCTCGCAAAGTTTCAAGAAGTACTTTCAAGTATTCCGTATTAATCACACTAATCGAAAGTTATTGGTAATGGAGTTCATAACTGTTATGAACACTAAACCTACCTGTTTTTACTTTGTTTGTTTGTAAAATTGGATATTGTCAAGGCCTGAAGTCTACCTAATGAATATGCGAAATGAGCTAGAAATTAATATAGTTTTACGTAAGTGGAATTGATCCCTAGGCAATGCTAGTTGTTAGCTTCAGTATTAGAAAAACAGAAAAAGGATTTTTTGTGCTTTATTGTGTGACAATCATTTGTCTAAACTCTTTCCCAAACAAAATAAAATGCATCGTACTGATGTAAATCTATTTGAGTAAAGAGACCATGCAACAAGCTCTCACAAAACACAGCTATGTCGCAATAAAATTATAGATGCATGTAAATGCCTTCTTATAAAATGTCACATAAGTATTCTCAAGTTATCTGAATTGTACATCAATTATGCCTGCAAAATTAAATATGAGGAAGCTATATATGAAAATATCATAAATAAATTGTTAAAAGCGCCCAATGATGCTGTAACAACACAAATAAGTCTTTATTCAACTTGAAAGTTGCCCATTTTCCTTGGAAACAAAATACCAGTTTACACAACTCACACAAAAAGATACTTCAGTCACAGATGCACATACTGAAACATTAAATTAACAAAACATTCTCCATCTAACGTTTATGTTAGTCTTATCTTCCCTTAATTACTAATTATTAATTAAACTTACATAACCATCCCCCATCAAAAGCTAATATGAGTCTTATCTAAATTTATTACACCATTGTTAGATCTTTTTATACATTTCATAAATACTACAGTAAACATTTATCTGGTTACAATGCGAGTTTATAGAACTGATTACTTGCTTAGCTAATAGATTAAAAGTTTGTCAGACGATAGCCTACAACCACCACCAACCTCAACTTAAACTGATACATAAAATAAATAAGCTTATTCGTTAACATCGATATACCTGTTCAAACAAGCACTAAACACCATATTGCAAAACTTCCTAGGCATCGGGAAAACTCGGGTTGGTCCAGTAGGAATGGAACCATCAATGTTCATGTAGTACAGTGGAGATGCTATTTTTGAGAAAACAATTAAAAGTTAGTCTAACGATAATATAATGTAATTAGTAAAATAATTGAAAATAATTAAGAAGATGTTGACTTACATCGTTTACCAAAAATGCTTCCGTCTACTGGAGGATCGCTACGTTCTGCCGCTTCTGCAAAAACTATCTGATGACTTATTACGAAAGTCATGATTACGGCTGCTGCCAACAAAAAAGTAGTAAATAGCTTCATGGTGAGATTTCTTATTGGTTTATTCGGACACAAGAAAAAAGTAAAATTTCAAGTATGTCTACTGCAGCAAAAAAATTTGAGTGGAAGAATGAAGTGAAAAAGACAAGGAAAGTACTTATCGAGTGGAAATGAAAGAATGATGAGTCTTGCCAGAATCCTCCTATTTATATGATGGATTCTTCTCTGAAAAAAATCTAAACCTGTTTCCTCGATCTATATTTCTAGAAGTTTAAAAGCTAATATGCTAAAAAAGGTTTGGTATATTTTTAGCTGCAACTTCGTCTCATAGATTCAATCGGGCATAAATAGAAGAACAAGCGTATGGATAGAAAACATAAAAGCGTTTTAAGGTCACATAATTCATTCATTTCTACTAGAAACCAGACAAAAAATCCTCTCATTCATTTTAAATCCAGCTGCTGAAATTGGTTCTTTATAGTGGGAGTAGAAAGAATCCTTAAACTTTCATTGTTAAATTATTTCGACTTGCATAACCTTAAAAAATATCTTGCCAAGCTGGTGTGCCTTCAGATGAGTAGTGGTAGAATTATACAATTTATATAATGCAGTTTTTTTTAGCAAAAAATTGAATGTATCTGCACAACTCAAACTTAAATTGCGTGGGAGTTGATTTTTCGTTCAGTGATTATACATGTATGCACGTAATTTCAATGGAAATGCGTAAAACCTAGACAACTGAAAGGAAAGGTGTTTTTCACTACATTGTTTGAAATGTTGTGGTCAAAGTGATTTCCTTAAAAGTTTTTCTATTATTGGTGCACTCAAAGTACATTGGTGTCACAAAATTATCAAAAAGCATTTCATCCTGTACCCAGTCAGTGGAATTTACTGTAATATTAAATAACGTTTGGTTTTAGTCTTAAATGTTCAGATAAAAATTATTTGGGTTATTAGCTTTTAAAATGAAAAGCATATGGTAATTGACTTGTGAGGTTTCAATTATAATCAAATCAGTATGCCCTGCTTACCAGAAAATAGCTTTCTATTATACATTATTTGTGAAACTGGACATTGATGTGGCATATAGTCAGCCTAATGAATATTTGAAAATGAGAGAAATAACATAACCATTTTTATATGCGCTTCGAGTTTGTAGGGGCTTTGTTCGACTTGGTGGAACTAAACAAAAAATGCTTTTAGATTTTCACCCACTTCAAATGTAATATTCATCCTTTTCTGGTGTAATTTTTTGGCTTCCTTAAATTGCTTTAACATTTTAAACCAGAATTTTCCGCAAAAGCATAATGCGCAGTATGAAGTCGATAATTTTTATTTCCTTTCCAAATAGCTGAGTTGCTGACGTGCCAGAGTGTCAATAGCTTTACAGCTGTTTTGTTTAAATACTGGGGAGAAAGCCATGCTCTAAATAAAAATTATAAATTTATAGTTGTGCTGATAATGAAGCGGGCAATATATATCCTTTTATCAACCCTATTTCGCTGCAGGCAACTTATTTTTTGTGTCCTTTTAAATGGAAATAAAATATTTATATTTTGTTGCTCAACTTTGCCAAATGCCAAAGCTGCTTTTCCACATGAGAATACATAACAGCTAGAGTAGCTCTTGTCAACACAAACTAATAGTTGCTCAGCTCATCGTCAGTGCTATAAAATGGTTCTTCTGGAGAATTCTGGTCTTCTTAAAATTCTTATTCAATGTTGCTCCATTGCAGATGTGCATGGCGTTGTCCCTCTGTTTTGGAATGAAAGAAAAATACTCTTTCAGCTCAAAAGTTATTCAAAACTCAGAATTTGCACTATTCGTCTCGTTTCTTCATGCTTGTACACGCAATTGATTTTCACCCAAGTAGTCTATACGTGGGACGCATCCTCAAAACTAGTGAAAGCGCACACTACTTTGTTTTTCACTGCATATTTTTTATCTTGTTTGCAACAATATGTCATTTTGCAAGCCCGGACAGACCTTGTCAGTTTATACAATAGTTTGATTGAGTATGAAAAACAAAAGCCAGGCAGGTCAATTGTGGATAAGAAAAAGCTCAACTTTTTTACTAAAGTTCTTCTTCAACTGTTTGTTGCAACCGGAGTCATAATGCCTGTTCTATATCACTTGGAGATTCTAAGAAATCCGTGCTATCCAATGTACGTGGGATATTGGCTTATTGACCAATGCACAAATACTGAGCTTGGAATGCCAAAAGCTGCAACATGGACTGTAGATGAAGTGCTAATAAAATTGGAAATAATTCTGGTGTCGTACATTCATTGGAGTTTTGTCTATGATGGATTGTGTTACCATAGTGCGGTTGCATTCAAGCTTCAAAGTCATTGTTTCCGATCCTATATTGTGGAATTGGAAAGGTAGAAATATAAAAATTTCATATATGAAAGAAAATTTGTATTTAAGTTCGAAATGGTTTAAAAATTATTTTCAGGGATATTCTAAATATTCAAACGGTCAGGTCTATTGAGACAACGGAATTTACAAATAATTTCCGAAAACTGCAGTTACTGCTTCTAAAACATCGAGAAATTTACAAAAAGGTTATGCTTGTCTCTCTGATTGTTTTCTTGATGGCTTCAGAAACCCTTCACCTCTACAACACAATTGTGACATTTCAAGATTTTGGGATTGAGAATTTCTCTGGAATAAATTTTCTTTATGCATGGTGCGCTGTTGCATGCGGTCTTGCTATAATATTTACATTTGGAACGCTCGCAGATGTTAATAGCCTTTCGAGTGATTTGCATGATAAAAATTGCTAGGGATTATGGAAATAAGTGGTTTAGGCGATGGCATAGATCATGTCCAATCTTGAAAATACATTTTGGTGGCTACAATTATTTTGAGAAAGTAACACCGCTTAATATGCAGGATTTTGTGATCGATCAAACAGTTAGCTTACTTCTTTTAAATTAGATATGATCTATCTATCAAGTTGATTTACAACACAATGATGGAAATGCTACTGCCTCGCATGTACGCAATACCTTTATAGAAGCAACTTAAAAGCAAATATTTGCAAGTAGTTTTAAGTCTGTGATGTAACTCGTTTAAAAATATTTATTTGGCTTCTCTCGCGATGGACGTATACGAGGCACCATTGGTTGATTACAAGTTTTAAAATATTTATCTTAACCGAATAAATTGTTTGGAAGTGGCAGCTTAAGCTCTGTCGACCCACTTCAACAACGTATTACGTAGACATGAAAAAATGTGATATGAGAGTACGATGCCATCAATCTTTAATTAAAGCTTTCAAGCCTATCCTAGTAAATAATCGATCATCGAGTTCTACAACTTCAAAGATAAAATCTCCTTTACATTCCTACATATATCGTAATTCTTAGTAAATGTAAACGATTGCGGAAACAAAGAATACTTAAATGTAAGCATTTTCTTCCCCTTATATTTTTACTAAATTGAAAACATAGGTTCATTTTGAAAATTAAAGCTGTGCTAATTATGTCAGTAATTTAGTAACTAAAATAATTTATGCTTAATTACCAGCTTCACATATTTCTCGCAAATTGTAGGCGACCTTCTTTTCCGGCGGGCTTTTTCAATCTTGATATAAAGTTAAAAATGAATACTACATACTCGTTTACAAAACTTTTAATCAAGTAGAAGCCAGTGAACCATAATTACTAAAGGTCTGCCACAGAATGATTGAAAATTATTCGCAAGACAAAGATCACAATAATAATGTGTATTTTATAAAATTTGTACTTTTTTACGTTGAAAAATGAATCTACATATACCTTCTCCTTGCTTGGAATGTTTTTCATTATGTTCATATAACTGTATTGCGCACATTGCATAATTTTTAAGCGAATTGGTTTTTCTATGTTGTGTAAGTCATATTGAGAAAACAGCCTGAAAATAATTTTCGTCAATTTATATTACTTCCATATAATATGTGGACATATTCAGTAAGTATTCCGTATATACTTTTCAAGGATATTGCTTTTTATTTATGTTAAAAATCCGTTTGCACATTTCTGCAGTACAACAGATCACAAAACAGTTCACAGCCTAGTACACCAGCTGCGAACTTATCTGTAAACCAGGAAAATTTACTTGTAATATTATACATGTCCATTATTCATTTATAATTTTATAAGGAAATTTTATGATTTCTTTCTGCTAATTCCAGGACAGACTGGCGAAGCCCCAATCATGTGTTTATAAAGCAGTGCATTATGGTTTTGCAGTAAGCTACCGATTTCATTAAAAAATCCAGACTTGGAAATTCTTACGGACCACGGCACCTAGGGGTTTGGGATAGGTCAGAAGAGATCCGGGTTTCGTTTATTCCTCAGCAGGGATGCTTTTGCGAATCTAACCAGGGATTTGTGAAAGTTTACCTGAGATGGCAAGTCCGTGATCCCAACGCCAAAGAATTTCCATGTCTGGGAAAATTTATAAAAAATGTGTCCTTTTATGCAATCTCCCGGGCTTTTATCCTATATGCGAGTTTTTGGGAATTTGCCTTGGTTTCAGTTAATTGAAATTCTGTTCACCATTCTTACCATAATTTACGTTAAGCTTTCTTAACATATTGTGATTTTCTCAGGTGACTACCGACTACATAAATACGAAATTTTTTACAAGTCTCCTCACTCTTACAGTCCCACTCAATCTGTACACTTATTGTCTTCTCCGTTTTAGTCTTGTCTCCATTCTTTCCGCATCAAAATAAAACATTTTTAAGTCACCGAAAAACTATACCCAGAAGATTTATCATGAAAATATTTATTTATTTCTTGTCAGCGGCCGCTTTAACCCTGACTTTTGTTATAAGTCATGAAATGGCTTATGCGGAGGCATCAGAATTACGTGGAAACCCTCCAATAAGCGGAAGCATTTTTGGAAAGCGGGTGACAAAATTTACATGTAAGTTTCAACCAAAATATCCATAATAAATTAAAACAACATCTTAATTAATTCTGTGTTATTATCTTTTATGATCACATTAGCACATCCATTGGACTACAGGTTCTTTGACAGTGCATATAACAGACGACTTACACGAGCTGACCCAAAGGTTTGCACTCGGCAACTTTATGAATGCATGAACCCATTTTCTGATTGGGATGAAATGAATTTAAACATGAAATAATATGTATTTAGTTTCGTTTAGTTGGTTGTTTGATTTGGACGCTTTTAACAAAATATTGATTTGATAAGTTATCAGTAAACGATTTCTTGTAGTAATATTATGCAAATGTATATGCGTATACTACTATTTAAAAAGACCGGGTCTAACAAAAGTAAAAATGTAGTGTATTTAAACCTAACTACCATTTACAAAGAACAGTGTGAATGTATTCACGTGTTTATAAGTTATTATTTAGTGTTTATCTAACGGAAGTATCAGTTTGCATAAATTGCAACTTAAGATTTAATTTCTTAAAATGGGAAGGCTAAATAAGGTTGAATAAATACCAATTTATGTCGTAAGCAGCATTGCACTTGTTCTGAACGTTCCAAATATTTTTTTTTCAGGCATTCCAGTAATTCATCCAGTAAGTAATTAATTCAGTAATTCCAGTAATTCCAGTAATTCATCAAGCACGATTGGGCTATTCATGCAAAAGTTTAAACTAACCATTATCCATTCACATCATAATGTTCCACTAAAAACTCAAAGTCGATAATTTCTTTCGGATTATTAGCACCAAAAATTGCTTGTTTTCGCCTTTCAGCAAATCTGCCCTTAGTCGTATTAATGCATTCAGTTTTACTTATGAAATGTTTTCGAACTTCTTGCTTTCTATCCAATAACAACTTTAAAGTAAAAACTACAACCTTATACTTTTTGGCAACAGAAAACAAAAATTATTTAGTGTAGTCTTCATCTCATATAAGTCCACAGACCTAATACATATTGTCAAATCAGGACAAAATTTCAACATCTGATGAGCTTCCCATCAATTCTGTTCTAGCATGAGTATCTTCTAGATTCCATCCTGTTACAAGTTTCCAACCTGTTATTTGCTTTTTAATTGTATGCTAGGTAGTACCAAGGAAAGGGCCGAAGAAGTGACGCAGCATATCTTCCGGAATTTAGAACTTTACGGAATTACAGATAATCCAATTTATCCAAATCCAACAGAGTTAACCATAGTTGTAATTGCCATCAAAGCAATATAATATGAGATGATACAACCCTAAGGAAATGATATACGTAAAGTGGCCATGGCAGAGGAATGGAACAATAAAACATACATATTAAGATGAGACATTTTACAGTTGAAAAGCTACTTAAATTTTTAGATAGTCGGATGTGATAAAATTTTAAGATTGAAGCTAAAAGCAAAAGTAGTATACAAAAAAAGCTCTAATTTTTTAGACTTCTGG
>JAQIXX010006684.1:0-11887 GCA_034700605.1 Willowsia nigromaculata | reverse complement strand
CCTGGGCTTTCAAGCAGTAGTAGAGTAAGGCCTGATGAGGCCAAGGCTTGGCCGAAACGCACTAGAATTTACAGTTATTTTACAGTTATGATTTTAAAGATAATTTACAATATCCACCAATGGGATGTGTGCTTAGCACACATCTATGGCCATTTCTAGTTAGCTATAACGACATCGCATAGTTTCGTGTGCGTCATTGCATTACAATAGGAGTGATTACGGAAATGAACAATAAAATTAACTACATAGTAAATTTTATTACAAATTAAATACCATTTTTTTCAGATGTGTTTAAGGATAGAATTGAGTAAAAATTGGATGCACTGTCATACAATGTATGATTCCCATTCAAGGGTTTTTGAATTACGTGGTTTAGGCATGTATTTGTATGATTTGATTGGAATTGCATCATGTGAAATGCACTTGAAATTAAGCAGTTAAGACGAAAGGTTTTGGGATGAAAATGATTTATAACATTAATCTTTCAACTAAACCAGCTTATTTAAATCATATTACGCCCTAAAAATATTAACAGTTGCTTGCTTATCTATTAAAATTTTTCAAGCCAACTAAATGCCTTCATAATTTTCAAAAGCCATCCTAAAAATTTGCCACAACGCTATCAAATATTCGCAATTATCTTATAATTCAAAACATCGTTGTTTCTTTTTAAAGCTTTTAAAAATATTTTAATAAAAAATTCGTGCAATTAGTCTACATTTGTCTTTATCAAGAATAAGTTTTAAGAATAATTTCAAAGTATATAACACATGATCCCTCATTCAATAGGATGAGGAAATGAACTCTCTTTTAGTATTTTAAAAATATACATTGTAAATAAACTATTCATTTGATTTTAATAGTAATTTATTACGGTTTTTATCCTACCAAGTACCAAGTTTAACATGACTAACTTGATCATTTTATTGAGTTTGTTTACTGCAAAAATTTCTGAATAGTGTTAGAATAGAATAGCAGAAATCTTGATGAGAAACTATTAATATCAATCAAGATTAATAATGCATGAGATGTACATATATTTTTCGCGAAAGAAAGTTTTATAGAGAAATTATTAATGGCAACGGCAGCACATAAATTAAACATCCGCGCATTGACAACTATACATTATGCGATTATTGAAAGTGGTGTTGATATTAGACAAAGTGTCATAAGTAAAATGATTTAGGGAGAACCATAAGAGACCACTTGCTTTCTAGGTGCATGGAAATTTTATATAAATAATTACAATCAATTAACTTAAGATGTTAAATACTATAATTCACTCAATAGTGACTAGAACATAAATTAAAGTTAACAATAAAATTGAAAATGTGAGTGCTTCCAGACACTCCAGTGCCACCCAACGCCATGGTAGTGGTGTCAGCAAACAAGCAATGAGAAATTACTGATCCTATTTATTTTTCAAGGTGAACATGCCTCACTAATGTTTACGTTAGATTTCTTTACATAGTTGGCGCATTCATAAAGCCTTTGCTTAATCCAAAATCAGAAGTTTTAGCTTTTTTTCCATCGGCCACGAGAAGGTCTAAAGTGGTTACTTGTTCATATCCACTTGTACAGTTTGCCATTAACCTGACGTCAATAATTTGGTTCTCATTTGCCAAATCCACAAAGTGCGGTTTACATTTCACTAGGAATGACTTGTGGCTTCCAAACTCACAGATCTCAGTCGCGATGTAAATTGAACCTGACCAGAACATTACTTTAAATGACAGAGTAATAAGTGGTTTAAAAAAGGGTTTGTATTTGACGACTTCTTATTTTTTCTGTGCAAACTCCATTTAGCGATACAATATTTTCATGTGGACAGATATATGTCATGATTTTGACCTCAGATAGCAAAGACTTGAACAATGTTACATCTGTCGATGGCTTAGAAATTTTAATTGCCACTGGCTTTCCAGATGAAAGTATTAGTCCGCGAATAACGAATGCAAACTCGCCAGATCCAAGCATGTTAATTTTTATATGTTTACTCCTTTCTATATCCACCTGTGAACTCAGATTATCTTATTTGTATTAATGAAGCTGAAGTAATATATATTTTTCCTGCCTATTCCGCTTTATACTGAAAAATATTCCTAACTTTTTAAAAATTCGTCATGCTCACTGCATAAAATTGAGGAAATATACTTATCAGAATTTTTGCGTAGCTTTTAACTATAACACTGCAAGGGTTGATTCAAAACATTTGTAAAAACATTACAGAAATGTTTTGCTAAGACAATTTATCAGGGCTGATCCACAAGGAAATGCCAGTTTAGTGTGGGCATGACAAAATTTCATATAACAATAGCAGAAGCGAATATTATAATATTATGTGTATGTCTCTTAGTAATATACCTCGTAGAAAAAGATGTACGAAAGTAGCGAAAGTGCAAATTTATTCAATTACGTACAAATTCGTCGCCTCACCAAAAGGGGATAATTGATCGTAATCTGACACTCCGTGAAGATTTTTGTCCATAACCTATCACCATCGGTGCTAAACTGTGATAGAGTATTTTATTTTTGTAGAAAGGAAGCCTCTAAAAGCATCCCAAGCCTTTTGATGAATCAAATTTGATCTAACAAAGGCTTAGGATATCTTGAACACGTGTAACTCAATTGGGTTAACAGACAGACAGACAAGCATGGCATAGGTAGTAGTAGCTAGACAAATCAGCATTTTTGGCGACTTCATGAATCACTTAAAGTTTTACTCTATGAAAGATTTAGAAGCAGTTTATATTTGTCTCTCTATCTTTTACTGTTGAATCTTTACATAAAAACTGAAACAAGTAAATTTATGCGGCTTTGCGATGATCCTAATCGTATTTCAAAAAAACTGATGTAAAAAAGCATACAAACTATGGCATAACAGAGATGTAGGCGGGGCTTTTCAAAAGTTCCAATACTTGATATGTGTGAATGGAAATGTGAAGAGACAATACACAGTCGTTTAAAAATTTAGAGATATTATTTAACTCAGACAATAGAGACAGGGTTTAACGTAATCTAATAGTAGAAATAGATATTCCACTATAAGCGGATGTCCGAATTTCAACTAGGGTCGAATTCATTTCAGGATCAAATAATATCAATAAGTGATGGTTAGGAGACGGAACATCAAGTATTAAGCAGTTTCCTACTTATATACTTGGACCAAAATCTTTTAGAGTTGGTGTAAAGCCAATTTATTATACAAAGCATTTGTTTCAAATCATTACTCAGAATTGAATAATAGCAACTTGCTATTGTATTATTTTACAATAGTCTTTGTTATTATTTATTACGTTGGAAGTATGCTAAATTGTCGTGCCTTCAAAAACACGCCGCTTACGTACATAAATAATATGGAGCATAATAAAATTTTGCATTGTGTTCACATTACAATATTTTTTTCCTTGTTCAATGTTGCAAATGCAGATCGTGAAATCCGTTTTCGGAACGACCGACTGATAAATTTTATTTTCTTACTTTAATTACTTTTTGCAAGTTTAATTCAATACCTCACCTTAATATATTTTAATGTCTATCTACTGCGCACAATTCACTAAGGTATGAATGACCACAAAGAAAATTGATCATGGTATCACAAAGCTTAATCGCACATATAACACTTAAAAGTTGAACTCTGTGACTTGAGGCAATAAAATGTTTTTTGGTTTACAAAAACAAATATGTTAAACAATCCGAAAATGTCACTCACACATTCAGTCAGGTTCACAGCTGGGTACTGCCAGCATTCAGCTGGTACTTGCCAAGCTGTAAAATCGAATTTAGAAGCTCGCAAGTGCCAGCTTCTGAGGCCATTCCAATGGTGTTTAGTTAATTTTTCGACATAATAGGCGAGTAAAAAATAGAAAGCGAGTAACATTAATTTTATTGTTGAATATACATATATAAGTTTTAAAACTTTCTATCGTCGTAATTGAAAAAGGTATCGTTGCATTTTTCAGTAAATAACAAAAAACGTGTTTCTTAGACTTAAAGGTCTTCAGGCAGGCCTTAGAAGCTGGCAAGTGTCAGCTGAAAGCGGGCAATATCCTGCTGTATATGTGACTGACATTCATTGCAAAAAATAGGATAGAAGCTATATTTCTACCAGAAATCCGCGACAAAAATAATTTTTTATAATTAAAGATTTCTAGTAATTTGCTCATGACTATTGATATGGATGACCTAGATAAGTAAATTTCATGATTTATTAAAGTTAAAGGTAATTATAAAAGTACTTTTGGCCTGCAGTGTTAAATCGTTTTGATTTCATAGTTCTTTCAAAAGTGCTTCGTTCTCACAGATAATTGAGGAAATTAACTTATCATGGTACATGAAAAATTTGTACGGCACCAAGACACCTTATGAGAAAAATCAACTGCACTTACCGACATTTTGTGCATTGTAACAGTATTAAAGTCATTATTCATGTTTCATACAGCAAAGTGAGTCAGTTAGATCAAATTAAGTGTTGCAGCACAAACGGTTCGTTTCCATTGCCTTTCTCTGGATCTGAGGTCAAATTTATTTCGCTTGGAAACGTCGTGTGGTCAGCATAAGAAAAAAGACTGGAAATAAATAATAACCAAGAATTTCAACTAATCTGGTGTATAGCAGACCAAAATATAATTTCTAATTGTGGTACGAGAAGATATCGAGATTCTGCATTTTTATGTGCATGTTGAAACTGTTTGATTAGTTAATGAAAAGCATTTATGATGAAAACAATAAACTGAATGGCCATTAATGAAGTAAATCTAGCATACATGTGCCAAATAGGATATCTACTCATGATGTCGTACCAACTTTCACACCGAAAATTTTTTTATATTTAGATTTTCAAAAGTTATACCGAAAAATGCATGACCATAAATAGATTTTGTTCACATAACAGTTCAATAATGGTAGAAAAGTTTTAACGAATTAAAATTTAAATATTTTTAATGAAAAAGAATCATGTTAAGTATTATGAATACTATGAAATACCTTACCATTACGATGAAAACGCAACAGATTTCTGGTTTAGCTGGAAATGTTTTGATGCAGATGCTACCAGTATGGTAAAATTAGTTTCCCTGTTTATTTCATAACTAGTCATGCCAAGCCATGAGCAAAATTACGTAGATGAATACTCACATGATACGCATATATCCAATTAACTATGAAATAGGGCGTCATATGACGAAATTTTGTCATACGGGGTAAAGTTAAGAAATTTCGTCATAGTTGGTCATTGACCTTTCACCCTTGACCCCGATGACCTTTTACCCCGACGACCTCTTGTCCTCCAAATCAAAAGAGTTCTTTCCATTGACCTAAGTGACCCACATACGAAATTTTGTTTCAAATCGGCCATGAAAAAACATGTGGCCCCGTGACGTTTGACCCCCTTTGACTTCTTGACCCAAAAATCAATAGGGGGCGTCTCCTTGACCAAAGGTACTCGCATGCGAAATTTAAGGTCAAAGGTCACTGGAGTTATCGCGTGTACAGACAGAAAGCCAGACAGACAGACAGACAAACGCAACAATCGCATAACTACGATTCATCTACGTAATAATTATCAGCGTTTTGCACAGAATCTAAGCTAATAAATTATTACGTATAGCAAAAATCATTTTTAATTAAGTACAATTTCAGTATACGACTGCATTTTTACATATTCAATGCCGACTCATCTTTATCATGAATGTAATATTTGAAATATCCAATTTCTGCAAAATCAAGAGAAAAATGATTTGAGCAACGTCCATTCATACAATAGGTCGATAATCCATAAGACAAAGAATTATTAATTAAAGAGCAGCTGACTTCTGATAAAAACTCACGAGGGATACACAAGAGGTGGTAACCCGAGCATCTAGTGGAAATTGGATGATTTTTATGAAATCTTCCATGGAAAATTCATTGGTATTAGTCAAAGTCCCGAATTCGCAAGTTAACCAGCACCTAATATGCACATTATGAATTGCAGAAATAATGCATACTATAATCAGCACTAGTTTATTAATTGCATAACTCAATCATTTCGTTTGTTTATGTGCCCTATCTCTATTAGGAGAGTATGTTATGCTGTATGTATGCTGTTTGAGCCTTAAGTTATGTACCTATTTATCTTTTTCTTCAGCCAAATTAGAAAGGAAAGCGCTATGTCTTGAATTCATTTGGTATATTGGCATAAATTGATGTGCATGGAAGATAATCAATACACAAAACAATTTTTTTGCTTTAAAGCAGATGTGCAATAGCCAAAAGATAAAAAATGTCTAGGTCTTACAAATGCGAAACATTGCATATGCATGGATTTTCATTTGTCTGTAATCTGTATGACCCTTGCGAGTTTGGTAATACATTGCGAAAATCCAGCTAGCAGCAATAGATCACCAGTGCCAAAGATATAACATGGCTAAATGAATCAAAGCGATACTCCTATTAAAGTCATATTTTGAGTGAAACCTCTATGCCAATACGCTATTTTTACATGCGATTATCATTTGAAATGGTAGCGCTAATAGCTTAGTTTTGACTAAATTCCAACTTATTATACTGAGATAGATTTGTTCTCACTTTTGACGACTTAAATACTTGACAGATAGGGTAAACGAGATAGATTCGAACATTTTATACAAGAATGCATTCTGATGGGCACTATTTTTCCAATATACGCCAGAAACGCTTTAGCCCCTGGACAGAGTAATAAAATTTTGATATTGGAGAGGAAGTAGTTAAATTTTATCACACCGCAACGAGAAGCTGTAGGTTAAGAAGCTTTTTACTTGAACACTGGTTTGGAGGATAAATCAAAAATAGTGTTAAATTTGTAATACCTATTTTGTATAGTATGGTACCTCTCTACCCCTCTCTCTCTGGTTTAAGATTTGTGACTATGTAGTATGTAGAAATAATAAGATATGTATCTGAGATAAAAATAACATATGATGTAAGGAATACGTAACTCTAAAATAAAGAATCAAAACCGTAAACATTTACTGTCAAATTCTGGCGCTCAATGGGCTATTTGACTCGAAAAGAGCGAAATAAAAAATCTTACTATTTCTTCACCCAAATTAGAAAGAAAAACGCTATATCTCTTGTATTATCGTTTTTCTATATACTCTGAAGAAAATTATGGATTTTCCTTAATTTCCATACAAAGTAAAATAGCTAATGATTTTGGTTTTTTTAAACATGACTTCTTCAAACAATCTCGTTTTCGGGGGCATATTCCGACCTTGAGCCAAAATCAGTGCTGAGCCGAGGGATATCTTGACATATGGGCATTCTAGATGATGTACTTAAAGTTTTTAGGTGTGCCACTCGTGTGCATCGTAAATATTCTCTTTTTTACTTTATGGTATTCGCAAAGCGAAATATTTGTTAATTGTTCTGTGAACATGTTAGTACATATGACAAGTAGAAAATTTAAACAAGCAAAAATAGCCTTAAAAATAAATATTTATATTTGCAGCATGAGCGGCATCATCCAACTAACAATGAAATATTAACTGTGTAGTCTGCAATGTTTTCATACAGATTGGTCTTTGTTGAGCTTTCAAAAACAGCAATACCATAATAAAATATTAAAGGCTCTTGAGCTCTAAGCTGCTTTCTCCAAATTTGAAACTCTACACTAGTTAGAATTTGAACTTCAAATTTACTTTTGCCCCACCAATGTTGACGCAACAATTGTTTACTTAACTCATGACATTTAGCTGCCACCGGTACACATTGATAAATTACAGTATAAATAATTCCACTTAAAATTACAAATATGAGGTACAACTCAGTGGGAAGTACATTTGACAACTTGATTGCAATAATGTTACAAACAATCAGAATAAGTGGTCCTGCCAACATCAAAACTCCTGAAATGTATTTGATTGGTTGGCATCCAACTTTAAGAATATATTGGAGCTGTTGATATTGAAACATTGCGTTCATTCCTGGTAGCAGCAATTTAATTTTACGAATGCACTTGATAAATGTGTTTAAAACAGCCATTGTTAATACTAAAATTATAGAATTTATCCTAGCACCTTCTAAAACACACCATTGAATGATCACACATTTAAATACTACTAATGCGTTTGTCTCTGCTGGCGTAAAGGCACTCTTCAAAGTTGATAGCGTCAAAGGATCATACCCATAAATTATCGTCAACGGAGCCAACACTATTCCGAAGGATAGCTGAACACCCACAAGGATATTGATCAAAATCCCTAATACATCAGCATGTCGGTCTCCCATAAATAGTTTTTTTATTTCTAAAAAAACAAGTAATTTTAATAATGAAATTTGCATTTAAATTTCTTGTTATGAATTGATATTCCCGACGTTACCTCTTATGAGCAGATGCGAGTGTGTCAAATTCATGTCCCTTACTTTTATCAACTTTTCAAATAAACCATCGAATTCGCCGTGCAACTTGAACAGCATATTTAAACTTTGAGTGAACTCATCCGCAAAGAGAATACAAATATAATTAAGGACGGGAAAGGAAACGGTCGCAATACCAACAGCCAAAGTAAAAACCAACCCATCTAATGGCATTGACGTTGGATTGAATAGAAATTTAACGACAATTTTTAAACATAATATGCAAAGAATGGCAAAAAGCGGGAATGAACAGTACAATGGAAGGAGTTTAAGTTTGTTTTTCTCAACAGCAAATTTCAGGGTGTTTGCATCTGTAGAAAATATATACCGATACGAAAGCCTGTTGTAGACATTTTGGCTAAGCGCCAAAGCTTTCCACATCAAAGGCGTTGCCATGTTTCGTCTTGATGAAATGCCTTTAAAACCAAGTGAGTCTTAAAAATAATATGTATAGCAAAAGCGTCCACATGTACTGATGCGACACACTTGTGACTCTTACTCAACTGAAGACACACTACTTGAAATTAAAATGCCGTAAAAGGTTAAATTGTTTGTGGTAAGGTGAAACCTAATTACAGATTTTATCGGAAGGCCGAAATGTCAGAGCCTATTTGCGACATTAAGTCATATTGTTTGGAACCAAGTCGTTATGCTTCAAGCATGTAAGGTTTTTTGATATATTTAGGAAAGAATATAATTATTTCTGCATGCCAATGTATGGCTCCAGCAAGCAGATTTCTTAATAACATTTTAGAACAAAAGGTTAATTTTTAATAGTTTTTTATATAAAACATATACTAGTTGGTTATAAATTAATGTGTAGACTGATGAACTTTCTGGGCTAGCGAATATAATGTCATAAGAGATCAACTTAACGTTACTGTTGGTAATACTGCGGGTAAGCCTTATGATTTAGTATTTCACCGTCATAATCACATCAGTTGATTTGAATGCTCCTTCAATTGAACTAGACTTTGAAATTGTAAAAAAGCAAAAAGAAACTTCTACCAAAAGGGGTATTTTTGCAGAATTGTAGTTGCAAATCGTATTTCTTAAAGTATTGTAGAGAGAAAAGCGGAATTACTGATTGGCGTGATGAATTAACAATGTAAATGTACTTAACGTTTTATGGAATGGTTTCGTATTTGCTCAGAAAATACAACAGCAGTACAACTTGTCCGCTAATTTTAGGTTTAGGTGAAGAAGGCTTGAAAATTTTGTTTTTTGTTCTGTTAGGTTAAGGTGAGGAAAGCTTAAAAAATTTTTTGAGAAAACGATTGATAGCATCATAATAGTCATTAGAGCAATGCATTAAGTATGCAATAAAAGATTGTAAAATTTGTTATTTATAAGAAGTTCCAGTATGTTTAAATCGTAGTTTACATTTATGGAGAAATTATGTGTTAACCTATATGAGATCACATGGTAAAATAAACCAAACTAAATTAATAAACATGAAACGTTAGTAATCTATTTTTGGTATGGCATACAAAAAGGTTTAAAGACGAATTATAGCGGAGTACGGTATAATTTTCTCAAATGTCAGAATGGGACGACATAAAGTTTTATGGCTTCGCCCAATATCAATGCGGGTTTATATACTCAGGTAGAATTTCTTTAATCTTAGGCAAGATGCCAATTTCTTAACAATTGCTGCATTTATTTCATTCAGATTGTAAAACCTAAATTTATACTATATTGACCCAATTCAAAGGCAATTAATAATCGTAATTAATATGGCTAATAATTTCTAATGCCTAGGCCCCAAATCAAAAAATTTTATGGTCTAAGATAAGATAACAGGTAATGAGTTTAGTTTAAGGACACAGAGTTTGACATGGGATTGAATGTAGTAATTCAACAACTGTTTGGTGGGCCTTGTCAAGCATTGACGGTAAGGTGATAAATTTGTGTATGAGAAATATATTTAACTCAATATTCAAAGGGTAAAAAATTTCAATTCTTGAGTCAGGATCTTCTTTCATGCTAGGCAGACCTCAGTGTCATTAGCTACCATAAAAACATAAAAACGTTTACGAGCCTTCATACAAAAGTTAATATGATTGATCCGTTTAAAATATTTGATTTTTTAATATCTGATGTGATTAAAATGAAAAAATTTCCGGATTACAGATTTTTTGAAAATTTTGGAAAATAGCTTTTGGACGATCATGGCTAATTTAAAACCAGAAAATTTTTTTTAAGTTGTAAAGTGTTAATTTTGCTCTAAATTAGTGTGACTGCATGCACTTTAGTTCGTCTTTTATTGCTACGTTCAGTCCAATCATTCGTATTTCACTAGTTTCACACTATATCAGTTTAAAATATAGTTGCCTTATGCCTGGAAATGTTTGAGGTTCCGAAGAGCTGACATTTAAAAATATATAAGACACAGATTTATGTCCTGTTATTACAAAAGCCTTGATTAGATTAGAGTGTATTAAAGTGAGTATCTTTAAGACTGTATAATATATATTAAATTAAATTAGATAACCATAATTGCTGTTGTGTCTAAACAGGTTTTAATGTATGTAACTTTAACAATTCACGACTCATAATGCCCGGATGGATTATACACTTTCATATTCAAGTGAAAACGGGATTAATAGGAACACCATGTTTCTAAGAAATGTAAGCATATCTTAAACCACAATACGACCTTTCTCTAATGGGAAATTTCATTTTCTTCGAATAATAATATGGGCTTTTATTATGTGCTTCAAGTTTGTCAAGCTTTGCCATAAAGCCAATTTTGAAACAATTGATACGTTAATATTTGTTTTGTCAATCCTTTCATATATTTATTTTTTAAGGATTCACAGATTTATTTTTATATTGGGTCATATATATTAAAATGTTCAGCAATGGAAACTAAAAAATCAGTTTCAATATCTTGAGTATATTGATGAATACTTTGTTGAAAGTATTGGGTTACACTCCAAAGAATCTTACTTAGCCAGGTAACCATGTGTAAAAACCAAGTAAAGGCATACTTCTAAACGAAAGCGTTCATAAATATACTAATTGTGCTTCTTTTAACACCATATGTCACATCAACTTATAATTTTAGAATCTAAAAACTAAAAATAACAAAGTATTGAAATGTGTACATAGTTAGAGCGTATCCATTATCCAATTAAGAATGAAAGGCTGATCGTATAGTCAATAATGGTTTCATGCAGATTTGTCTTTGTTGAGTTTTCAAAAACAGTATCTCTGTAGTAAGGCAATAGGGGCTGTTGAGCTCTTACCGTTATTCTTCAAGGTAAGAATTCAAAACGTGATCGAGTTTTGACTTCTAGTGTAGTTTTGCTCCACCAATACGTGCAGATTAACTGCTTACTAAGATCATAACATTCTGCTGCAACAGGTACAGTTTCACGAATTACAATGCAATCAACTCCTGTGAGTAACTCTTTTATTTCTGGTAGCACCAAAAATGTCAATCTTCTGGAATTCTTTTTTATGGTGATATTTATACATGTTGGGTCATAAGGAGGCGCCATGCCAA
>JAQIXX010006683.1:0-11888 GCA_034700605.1 Willowsia nigromaculata | reverse complement strand
ACCAGCAAGGCTTGTTGTATGTGTGTGTGTGTGAGGCGGTAGTAGAAGTGGTAGTCATTCATAGAAAAACACACGCAGTCTTTCAAGTGCATGGTGCAAATCGACTTTAAAAATAATAATAACAAGCTAGTACAAAAAGGAATGTGTGTGTGGATGCTACACACAACTAAACTACTACTACTACTACTACCACTGGCTTCGTATTCTAAGCTTTTGCTTTCTGCAATAATACATGGAATGCTTCCTTTCTCGCTTTTGCTTCACCTCTGCACACACACAGAGGCACAGACACATCAGAGGGTATACAGGGAGAAGAGGAGACACTCAAAAGGAGCAAAGTGCTAAATTTCAGTAAAATGTTTTCCCAATGTAAAAACCCAAAATTCTACCATGCGTACAGTACACAGAAGAGGAGTGAGTTTGCAAGAGAAAAAGAGAGATTCCCTGTATGACATGTATTTATGAATGTACCATGATATGAGCAGCAAGAGTAGCACAAGTAGTAGTAACGGCAAACACAATAACGCAAACCACAGCCTACCTATCCCAAAATAAAGCACTGGCGAGAGAAGTCTCAGTCTCACTGAGCTACGGAGGAGTATAGATAGATGAGAGGAGATGGAGAGAGAGAGAGATCGTTTTGCTATTACAACAACAACAGAAAAGTAAAAGAAGTGTAGATGAGAAAATACACTGTGTATTTTCTGTACTACAAGGATGCAATAGAAGTTGGAAAAAATAGTATAATAATACGAACGAAGCTCTATAAAATTGTTGGTTGTGCTATAATAATATGCTCATGTTATATGGATGCCTGTATATTTATAATGTGTGTATGTAAAAGGGTTAGTATATACCTTGTTTTAGATTTTCTTCTCTCTCGAGTGTATATCTTGGCTGTGTGTCTGTATATTTAAATGCATCTATATTTTCCATACTTGTTCACTTATTACCAGAAGAAGTAGAAATAGTAGAGAACTAGCTGCAGCAGCGGTAGTTATTAATGCTACAATGGCTTATATACTTATATGCAATACTGACACGGAATAGTGTTTGTGTGACTGAATGTGTATGTGTGTGTGTATGACTTTTTTCAAACAATATCCATACATGCATACATTCAATAAAAAGTATTGCATGTCTATATTATTATTACTACACAATACAAATACAACTACTGAAAACTGAACTCTGAGGCAGGCCAGGCACACACACAGGACACAGGAGACAAGATAAGAAAAAAGAAGAGTAAAATGAGAAGAGAGAGAGAGAGAGAACAGAAGTTGGGATAATATTACTATTATTGTTATTATTATTATTGCTATCATGAAACAAGTGAGTTAGAAGAGAAGGAACAGAGAAAAAACTGTGTGAGTGTAACTCTGAACTGAGTGTGAATAATAATAATAATAATAATAATGGTAGTAAAAAAGGATATTTTCAAGGAATGACCTGTGTGTGCAAAAATATTATGCATTGTTCTCTTTTATAAAAATATATAAACTGGAGTAGCAGTGGACGTTTGCACGAAGAAAATTACCTTAGAGGATTTTTTAATAAGTTTTAAGTAGAGAGTGTGTGAGAGAGAGAGAAAGAGAATAAAACTGACTAAATTCCGTACTAGCAGGAGGAGCTATTTATAATAGTTTTGAAAGGAACAATTGATAAGTATTATGCTCTCCTCAGTTTCCATTTCTCCGCCTCCCCACCAAACCAACCTCATGTTGATGATGATGAGCAACTAAAGTAGAAGGCCGACACCAGTGATTTGAGAGAGTCGAAAAGAGGGCTTTCGGAAGGAAGAAATCAGAAACGGGAGATTATATTGTGGCGGAAGAAAAATCACAAGAGTCGACAAGATTGAGGGGTCATTTTGTGAGGAAAGGTATTTCACACCTTATCCAAGGAGCCTGTCTAGATGTAGTAGTTTTGTGTGTGGCCGTGTGTGTGTAGTAGGCGAGTTTAATGTAGTTGCTAAACGGAAATCATCAAGTCCACTTCCATCACCACCACCAACCACCACCATCACCCCATCAACACCGTACACGCAATTTGTAAGAGGCGATGACGATGACGTTGCTCGTATCGTAATGATGATATTCGTATGTTAGTGATTTTATGAATGTGATTTCAATTGAACATGTTGACTATATGGTGAGACAGGCTGACTGGAGAAACTGAATGGTTTTAATAGAACTAGAATTTGCAGAGCCGCACGGGCGCAGACACAGGTAGAACAAAAAGCACAGCGTAGAATTCAAATTCTGGAGAAAGCGTAAGCCGACATATTGTACGAGAAGAAGAAGGGAGCAGCAGTTAACACCAAGGAACTAGTCGAAAGAGAGAAAGCTAGTGAAAAATATCCGCGCACACGGGAGAAGAGAAGATTGCCAGGGAAAGTCAGAGACGCGGCTACTTTCTACCTACGAGTCTCTTCACAGTCAAAAAATTAGGCGCACACGTAAAGAGGACTAGACATGAATAATGTTAATAATGTTATTCACGTCTAACGTGAGAGAAGCACTGGAAAGCTGCGTGTAACAAAAGTGCAAACTCTGGCTGGTTGGTGGTGACCTGTGAAAGCACACACATGAGACCCTAGAAAAGAGGAGTGTAACAAGAAGCGCGACATCAGAAACATTTACACTTTCACCAGTGTCACTTCACTCTTCAGCTCCACTTGTCTTCTCTCCTGGATACACCCAAACACTAGATTATTCCCACTCACTTATCAATCGAAGCAAGAGGAATAAGAAGAGAATCTTTGTCAGTACAACTTGGACACTTAGTATCCAGTCACTTCACAATATATTCCCATAATTTCCCCCACTTCACACACACCAATCACTTCTCTTTTCAACGCACCCTTGAACGCTGCTGACGCACAATTTCCGAGCAGTTTAAAAACAAGACAACAAAAAGACCAAACTATACAATCTGCCCGGAGTCATCTGTCACTTGAATTAGAGAAACTGGCACAACAAGTATCATCACACATCGAAAGAGAAAATACACTACTACTACGACATTGAGCAGCGGAAACTCCTCAGAAGTGTAATTTTCACTCCAGTTTTATCGTCAAGAATAATACAGTAACTGCTTCATTCTCTTACAATATCATCTTGTTATTATGGATCAGTACTAGATTTATTTGTAATTGCCATGAAACCTTGTCTAGTTGGCTGAGACTTGAAATCACTTACTACTGATCCTTTGAGATTATCACATAATATTATTACTGATTACTGTTACTTAAAAAAGCATTGAGTTTGTCAACTTTATTCATTTTTTCTCTTCTTGTGATAAACAGATAGTCTGCCTTTTAGCAAGAAAAAAATCTTATTAGTATTTTGGCTGGGCTCCGTACTGTCTATTTGTTTTTGCTACTGTCACAAGAACAACCTTATCTCTATACAATATTTTACTGACTCCTGTAAAACGCACAAGTCGCCTTGGAGTAGTAGTAAAAATATTACTAGCAATACACAAAACTACAAAGTACTTCTTTCGTCGTTGTGTTCAACGGCATGCTGGACACTGTCGAGATTGAAATATTCATCTAAGAGTGACTGATAATTTCATTCAAATATACCGTTGGAAATAACCAATAGCCAACATCATTCCAACAACAATACAGCAGCAGAGCAGGATAAGCAGCTTGATTGAAAATTTCACCGAAAAAAAAATAAGAAAATAATCGTTTCCGTGTGAAGGCGCAGGCACCAATAGATTCACACTTACGATTAGGCCGTCGCTGTGATTTGCATGAGTTCTTCTAGCAAATTTTCTGTTTTCATCGTCAAGCTTTACAAAAGTCCTTAGACAGTAGCGAGACAACATGATGCAAAAAAGTTCAAACGATCAGTTCTTAAAGTTAGCGTGAAATTCTTAAAAAACCCACTTCCGATCAACCTTTTAATACTACTGCACTTGGAATTCCTATCAACTACTACCTCTTCAGTTTTTGCCGACACGAGAGAAGAAATACGAGCAACATCCAGAACACGTTTAATTTTCTCAAGGAGGAGGAATTTATAATGGTTAGTTAAACCTTTCTCAACATGTCAGCTCTTCAAAAATCCAAGCCAGAAGAAAGTACACGTTTGTGAGAGTCTTCATCTTAGGAGAAATTAAATCGGCCTCTTGTCTTCTTCCCTTATATTGTCGGCTAATTTTGATCTACTAAAATAAAACACTTTTTTTCATCATCATCATCGTATCTGCAAAATAGCGTACGTCTTTGTCCTCATCAGCTACACCATCAAGTACGACCACCCAAACGGGAAATTTTTTCTTCGGTTTTTTAATTTATTTTGATCGCCCTGTGTCTTCATGCACATGTCTTTGTCTCTAAACGCACAAGACTCACAATAATACCCTTCTTTGGTCGCCATGAAGTAGGAACATTAAAAGGATCACTGTTTAGTACTTCAAAGAGCAGCAGCAGCAACAACGTTTGTATATCATAATAATAATGACGCAAAGAAGGAAAACAACAACAGCAGCAGGAAAAAGCACGTGGCTCCTTCCTTACCATTTTAATTCGCACAACTACTAGAGGAACGCTTAAAGATTATCTTGATGTCACTGACAAGCCTTGTTACATCTACTGCCATCATCGTCATCATCTACGAGAACAACAAGAAAAACTGCAACATCAACAACCAGAAAAAAATATTAACGACAAAGAAACAAAAGCAGCATTTCCTCATCAAATTCCCCCTCAACCGGTTCGATAATAATATAAAGTAGCTTTAGCGATCGCCTCTCACCACCTCTCCAATCACTTCAACAACCCTGCTCCACCAAATGATCATGGCGTGTTGCTTATCTGAGGAAGCCAAGGAGCAGAAAAGGATAAATCAAGAGATTGAAAGACAATTGAGAAGAGATAAACGAGATGCTCGAAGAGAACTGAAACTTCTATTATTAGGTAAGACTCTCGACCACTTACTTCCCCCGGAATGATATTACTGTTGTCAATTGTTTGAAATACTCTTGTAGTGGTCATCACATGTCAAATTTCTCCGAACGCATAGTTTATTCAAGTACACTTGGAAGCATTACGCGTTCCTTAGGTGACCAGTCCCGGTGAAAGCACTTATCACAGATTGAAATGTCATTCTTATAATGCCAATTGATAATCTATCATGGTTGCTCTTTTCCAGCCCTTCAAACGAACACCAAAGGTAGCTTAGAACACCTCATGTTCGAAGTGATGCTTTCAATGTGCTCGAGCAGCCATACATGCTCAAAATAACCATATACTGATATTTTACACATTCTCAGTCAGTCAGTTTTCTTAATGAAAGATTATGCGAACGTCATTGTTCTCAAAGTCAAAATACTCAAATATTTTTTTTTAAGTATAAGATTTAGCGTTTTGTATGACCATTCAATGTTATTAGTACAAATGTTTCGTAATTCATTGTAAAAGATTAAAAGTTCTTGGAAGCTTTAAAATTAAATCTGATTAAAGATTAAATTAAAGCTGATTAAATTACCGTAAAATCCCATCTCTCCAATTAGATACGCCTCCACGGACCTAAAAGTCGATATAGCACTTGAAACGACCCTTTCAAAAACGATTTCTAAGGGAATTCCTGATGAAGTGTCAGTGTCAAATGTCCCAACAGTGCATAATCTACATTTATGTATATTAAATAACATATTTCCGCAATATCATTGATTCAATTCAATGGGATTAGATCTGTTGTGCAATACATTAAATGTTTGTTCCTACATTTGAATATTGGTTTTATCTATATTTATGCTTGGCAAACAAAGAGTTTAAAAAACACAACACTAAAAAGTCGATGAAGCACTTAAGGCCCTCATATTGACGCCCCGGTGTCTACAGACTGAGAAATCGATAGAAAAATCTAGACCCCCACGTATCCTCATTTATTTGGGATTTTGAATTTTACGAGAAACAATCATAGTTGAAATGGAGGCATGTTGAAGGACATGTGACTTGGTATAAGGGAATTTGGAGGAAAAGTAAAGTAAATCCAAGTTTAGGCTTAAATCTGTTATATTTGGACTGTAATTGTCCTCCATTTTAAATTGTCGCGTTGTACAGTGGAAAAATTTTAAATGTAACTCTTTCCTAAACATTTCAGCAGGATGCCATATACATACTTAGGATATTTGAAGTGTGGAAAATTTTAACGTTTGACAGATCTACTGTTTTTGGTGTTTTAATGTAAAAATGTATTTTGTACTCTTTCGGGGGTGAATCCTTTCCCAAATCATTTTCTCTCCGAGAATTACTTTTTCGGTTACCCCGCTTTCAAATGAATTCTAATTCAATCATCATCGTGTGATGCGTGTCAATAAAACTTCTTTGGTACAATGTGAGCAATGGCATCATGTAATTTTTGTAGGAAATCATTCTCTAAAAATAAAGGAACAAAATAGTTTTCAATTGATTGGTTACTTCACATGAGGAATGACATCCGATCATTTTTACCATAAAATTATATAAAAGACTTATGGCTCTATTACGCACGTAATGCCAGAAACCTCTATTTTGAGTTTAATTTGATAGGATATAATTAAGTGTACGTAGTTGTGCGCGCAAAACATGGAAACTACATAATCTCTTGGATCGATAAATAGAGATATTAATGCAACATTCTACTACTCTCTTCTGGCATCCTCATAAAGAGATGCTATTATGGTAGCGGTTTTTTGGAATTTTCTTTTGAACCACTTGTTAGAAGTTGCGATACATAATAATACATTATATCTAAAACTGTTATCATGCATATATGTATGTATAGTTTGGCTCATCAATGATACGCTAACTAAGTGGTCGTGGTGATTGAATCCCATTAATAGTAAGTAGAGGAAAAGTAGCTTCTTGATAAGTAGAGGACCTAGGTTAACAGTCATTGAGTTAATGAAGGTGGAACCCATCGTCTGCAAAAATAGTACATTAAATAGTTTGCGTAGCATTCTTTTATGATTGGGTTTTTTTGCGCTTCTTGAGTCTTGTCGGATGTTACAGAAACTGACATGTCATTTTGATAAGGATTTGTTCAGGTCGTTGTGAGTGGGAATAAAAATTAGTAGGCATGTGTGGGTATTAAATAACTTGATACTTATCAAAACTAAGTTTTATGGCTGGTTTTATTCCCCCACTCAATATCGAACGAATCCATAAAGCAGTGTAATTTTTTCCGGATCTAGAACCCTCTATCTACTTGCTTGAGCATAAAAATGTTTTATTGATTTTGGCAGCATGTAGATAATTGATTCTAACAAAGCTGCAATGAAATGAGGTATATATGTAGATACCACTTAAAAGACACCAAAAAGGTGTATTAAATTGCAAAACAGGTAGGCCTAGTAAATTGATATGATTATTATAAATGCTGGATTGCACAAATGCTGAACAATGATCAGTCTTCCATAGAAAACCGTTCACTCAGGCATTTGAAGCTTGCTTCGAAAAATGATTACAATTTACACAACCGAACCTTCAAGTTTGTTGGATATAAACATGTATACTTGCTTGTTTTCGTTTACTTGATTTTGAAGATTCCAATTCGATTCTTGTTTAGTACTGATGGATTGACGCATTGTAAATATGTGGGACACTTGTTTTTCACCTTAGTCACCATGAGCATGAGATGACGATGATATGCGAATGCATAAAAAGCTATGTATTACTACTAAATTCCAAAATAAATAAAATAAACTAGCCACCGTAATTTCTGGAAGGAAGTATCGGGAGCACACAAAATGGAAGAATAAATGTTAGGTGTAGGTGAGGAGCTCTTGCTATTTGAAAAAGAATTGTACCCAATGCCCTTTTATGTTTCAATTTCTTATCAAAATAGACTTCAAAGACCTCTTGTCTGGTGACCTCATGGGGGTCAATTGGAATGCTATTTTCAGTATGCGAATTTTTCATGCCACCTTTCAACCACCAAGTCTGAAAACTTACATCATCATAACAGATTCCAGGTGTGCACGTGTACAAGCGTACGAAGTTTATACAATTTAATTGTTAAGTGGAAATGGAGTTGCGTGCAGGGCACAGACCTACTCCCAATTTCATGAATAGGATATCAGAGTTTGTTCCAGCTACTTAATAAAAAAGAGCAATCATGTTTGGTTATCGTAAAACATTATACACTGTTTGGCATGTTCCGTGGATTTGAAGAAAGCTTTTTAAATGCTTGTGTCTTGCTTTCTCATAATCACAAACCAATTCGCGAATTCGATTATCACACAAAGACAGCGTGACATCAAAATATTCATAAGAGCAATGGCGTGAGTGACCTTCTTGTTGTTTTAGTAGAATATAAAAAATATACATACATAACAACATCACTACTCGCTTTTTAGAAAACTCAGTCGTCCTTTAGTTCCTTCGAAGGAAACTTTTTATGGCGATAATAATTACTCGGTCGGAACAATTGAAAATTGGTCAATCCCGTAATCTCATACAAAATTTTTATATACATTGTAGAAATACACTTTTCAATGAAAAGAGATTTTATCATTTTTATTCGATAATGCGAATTATAACCAGCATTAGCATTGCAAATTGTAATTGATGAATATTGTGTTGGATATGACAATGTGTCAGTTTCAAATGCATAGGTATATATTTCATTTGCCCAATATTGTCACTCATTATTTTCCGTAATTTATCCGTCATTCGTTGAACAACTTTTTGCAATGTTGTAACTTTGAATCTTGTTCACTTTTTCAAGGTACTGGAGAATCAGGAAAGTCAACGTTTATTAAGCAAATGAGAATCATCCACGGTGCCGGCTATTCCGATGAAGATAAGCGAGGGTTCATCAAACTGGTCTATCAAAACATCTTCATGGCAATGCAAGCCATGATAAGGGCGATGGAGATGCTAAAGATCCAATACGCAGATTCTTCAAACATAGTAAGTTATCAGTCTAATTTGCCACTATAATATGAAGTGATTAATTCTCAGTATGCAAGTTTCATGTTACAACTTGAGTTTTACCTTTGGTTATTCCGATAATATATTGGTTTCGTTGACATTCAGCAACTAAATGTTTTCTCTTTGTTTTGCAGGAAAAAGCGGAGCAGGTAAAAGCAGTTGACTATGAGACTGTGACTACTTTTGAATCGCACTATGTTGAAGCCATCAAAGCCTTATGGGCCGATGCTGGTATACAAGAATGTTACGATAGAAGAAGGGAATACCAGCTAACCGACTCCGCCAGATAGTAAGTGCCTCGTCCCAAGATTTTTACCTGTCTTTCTTAGCAATCTAATTAATTCAAATTTGTGTAAAGAAAAAGGTATGCCGATGTATCAAAAAGGATCTTCATTTGTGCGTTATGTCTTTGACTGATATGTCCTCAATACCTTACGCAAAAACAAAGGATATATTAATTTTCTGAGAATCTCACAGGGTTTTAGTACGTAGTGAGAAACGGTAAATTAGAATAGAATACTAATAGAGTAAGTACCACTTCACGGCGTTCTTATCATGTCGACACGTCGTCTTTACTCGTTACAAAATGCAGCCTTGAAGAAAACCCAAATTGTTGCGAAAACGAGGAGTGAAAGTAGTTCAAACGATTAGTTTACTTTGAAGCAGATTCAGGCTGTTGATGATGATGAATGAAGTTTGTGAATAGTTTTGACTTCAAGAGTGATTTTATATTATCTGCTGCTGTAACATTCAAGAACAAACAGTTTCCGTACATTTGTTCCCAACAAGCAGCGTCTAAAGTATTTCTGACATTACAAATTCAAGCGACAATACAGATGTCCATAAACATTTTATCTCTTTGGAAAGACAAATGCAAAAAAAACTAATTGATCTATTAAGTAAGCTACCTTTTTTTCGTGGTTAATTTCCGGCCAAACGTTTTTCTATACTATATTGCGAATTATTGAAATGATTATTATGAAACACTATAAACATACATTTGCCAAGTAAGCGAAGTGAACCGAACTGCAG
Source organism: Willowsia nigromaculata (assembly GCA_034700605.1). Lineage (NCBI taxonomy): Eukaryota > Metazoa > Arthropoda > Collembola > Entomobryomorpha > Entomobryidae > Willowsia > Willowsia nigromaculata. The sequence goes on along the minus strand of JAQIXX010006683.1, from coordinate 1,921 downwards.
TGCTGTAACTCTCTTGTCTGCATTTAAACTTTTGACAAATTAGGCAAAAGGGGTTGAGAAAGAATAGAGGCTAATGAGCTTTCTTTGTTGATATTACTACTAAGGGTTTCAGTTGTTGTCATTTCGGAAATTGAAATGTTAGGAAATTAAGACGAATAAAGTTTTAAAGTAATTACTAACTTTACTTTTGCCATATTTTTGCGAAGACAAAAGAAGTCATCGTGCCATGTGAGAAGAGGATATGTAATGTTTAAAAGGGGCAATATAGTATATAGCTAGATAGGTACGTAGCTGAGGTGCAGAGAAAACAAAGCAAGCTGCGGTGAGTCAGAATCTTTATGGTTGATAATAATATGCCTATTTACGTTTAGGAAGCTCTTTTACTTTAAATTTGTGGATCTTTTAAACTACGATAAACAGGAAGCCTACAAGTGATTCGTCTTTTATTGCATGCGTTGTGCTGTCATCCTCATCTTTTCCCTTTTCTTTACAAAAATCACATCCAAAGTAGGACGAGTCAAAAAATTAAATTGAATTGTCGGTAAAAAATCAAAGCACAGCAAATATGAGTTAAGTAAACCGCCAGTCATGTTTAGACCTCGAACATTTACTTAGGCAACTTGTAGAAAAAACATGTTGATCATGTCATCATGCAGATGTGAATTGCGAAACAAGACATAATTCAATCAATAAAACATGCTTCTTTGGTGCTGCTCTTACTCTCTATAAAGTGACTCAGACATATTTGTCATTTTACTTGTAATTGAATAATAATAATACTGATAGCAGCAGCCACATTTTCATATGCACAATTATCGCATAAAAAGAAACTTTGCACACAGTCAGTCAATCATACTTGTATTTGTTTGAATTTCATAAAACCACACATGTTGATCGTTTTTTGCTCCAGTGTACACACAAGTCATCACATAGCTAGAACCTTTTTATATGGAAAACGTCGAAATGTCATGAGAATTTGCTTGAGAACGAAAAGAACAACAGGAGGTATTAACTTAAGACACATTTTACGATATTACAAGCGATTGTTGGAAAGGATCGTTTTATTGCTCATTGGCTCGACCACCTCAAGCATACTCATGAAGAAACATGTAATGCCAGCTTTCCAAACTCTCCACTTATTTGTACTATGTGGAAGGTTCCTAATGAGACTTTCTATCTATCTTCCATTTAGTATCCAGGTGGATCTTTAAAACCACATAGACACGCTGTTTACTATTTAAACGCTCAAAAATACAAATTGTACACGTCAAAGTTTTGAAGTTCATAACTGCAAAATGTATGTGTTGGTCACAAACCCATATAGGAAAACAACGAGCTAACTGGAAAGTAGAGGTGTGCAATTTCACCTACATCCAACCCCTACATAAAACCCCTACGCATTGCAAGCATAATAATTGTTTCAAAAATGTCAATACGATATTGGAGAATAGATTATTAGCAGCCACTGTAAATATTGCATTATATATTATATGAAATTGAATTCAACACCGTGCTATTCTTCCCTGAGGAAGCAATCCACTTGACAACGATAAACCGAACGATCCGGTGACAAGTCACACCGTAAACTGTCGTGGAGCTCTAAAATTACTATGCGTGTAGATCTATCATAGTTTTGACACATGCAGTCGTTAAGTTTTGACAACCAGAATACTACAAAATCCATACGATGTTTTCACTCAAACTCAACTACAATTTCGTTCTGTAAAATTACTCATAGTAGCAAGTGGAAAGGTTCAGGGCAAGCTGAGATAAAAATCAATGTCTGTAAACTGGTGATAGCTGATACAGAGATGCTAATTGGGTTTGCCCACCAACTACCGGCCACCGACCACCAAAGTAAATCCCCCAACACCGACTACCGACCACCAATTTTCTTAAAATTTTCCGGCTACCAACCACC
>JAQIXX010006682.1:0-11889 GCA_034700605.1 Willowsia nigromaculata | reverse complement strand
TAAAATGACAACAAACTGAAAATGCTGTCGAAATTTTAATTTCAATTAATTAATGATGGAAACAGTTTACTATGCTCTGAGAAAATGTGGGATATATAGCTTCGTGCGCATGTACTTACATTCTCTCTCAACGTCAGTTTATGTACATCCGTCTAAAGTTGATGGTGCTCAAGCATTTCGTCTAGACATAAGCATATTTATTCGTCTTCTTGCAAAATCACCTTGAAGACATGTGATAATTAATGCGATGAACTTCTCGTTAGAATGGAATTGTCAATTAGTTGCCATGGAATTAGCAGTTTAGTATAGTTTTTATCGATATGAGGTATCTTTTCACAATGAAACAATTATTCTAAATGTCACATATCCCATCTCAAGTCGGTTAAGAGAGATAACGTTTATAGTTGCTAGACTTGCGTCACTTCCTTTTCCCGTTTGGGCCACAGAGCACAATCGCTTGCTGGTGCTCACATTCCACTGGTTTCTGTAGGAGTGCATGCAGGAGCCAATCACAAAGTTCGTAAATGGTTTTTTCTGAAATTATATATCTTGAACTTTTTCAATCAAGACCCCCTTAAATTCGACCCTTTACTCTTTGTAATACCATATTAATATTTAAACAAATATAACGACCAGCTCGTGCATTTATCTTGTTTTCAAAATATTTACGAGTGGAACACAGTAAATTTATAATACCAAGTTTCTTTCATGATCAAGATGATCTGAGAACAAAGCAGAGTCCCATTCAAAATTACATAACCTCAATAAATTTTCCTTTTCTAAAGAAAGCTGGATTCTTGAAAACTTTGTCTTGATTGTAAAATTTCGCATTAGAAAATGAACTTAAAATAAAACTAATAATATATCTGATTATTTATTACAGCAAAGTTCAAACAGCCTTAAGACTATGAATAGGAATATTCCTACAATGAAAGGAATAATCCTCTTATCCGTGGCGTCCGTCCTCCTCCTTAAAGTTAGCCATGTAGAATCCTTAAGTAATCCTTCTGCCGCCTGCGAGGAGAAATATTTCTACCACAATTTAACAGATTCTATTAATGCATACATGGCATCCGGTGGATCTGACCTTAAGAAAGAAATCACCGCTGCCTTGAGATGGTCTCCTCTCATCCTGTACTCCACCCCAGTCACCCTCAACAAGGTGACCCCAATCCTTCTCAGTGTAATTGACTACATGAGGAGAATTTCTTCAGAAGTCAGGATCATCCTCTCACTGCAGTACACAGAACGTAATCGATTTGCCTGGGCCCGTCTTGAGGATCTCTTTTACGATCTCCACCCATCGTTGGAGCATTCAAGCCGAACCCTAATCAAGAAGCATTTGTCCAATGTTGTCCTCGACTGGACTCAAGAATGGAACTCATGCTCATACGGAAATGCATATGATTTCCTTACAAGTGGAGTAACACGTAACGAAGTACCACTGAATTTGCCGTCATACTCCTTCCCCAAGTACGTGAAGAACTTCCTTCAACTCCACTACGGAGCAAAGAATATCCCAGTTGGGGTAATCTACACCAAGACCCAGACAAGATGCCCATACTACTTCAGATTCATTTGGGATCAGTTGCCTGACGCAGACTTCCACGTCGTTGGAGTCACCTTTGAAGCCCCTGATGGTTTGACTTTGTCACCACCCAGATTCTACACCAACATCAACCAATTGTTGGAAGCCCCAAGGACCGTCGCAGGTCACAACAATGTTTCCAGTGTGCCAATCCTCGTCAGTCTTGTTGAGGGTCCAGCATTGTCCAGAAAGTTCCACTGGGGAGCTGCCGAAGATTTCCTTCCTCTCCTGAAATCCTTCCCTGACTTGAGGAATATGTCCCACAACTTTATAGAAAATCTGTACAACAAGAAATACCCCAACTTCTTCACAAAATTGGCTATGACCCTTCCAAGAGAAAATAAGACAGATGTGATCTTTGCCCAAACCCCAGACAGATTGTCAACCCTCCAAGAAGTAGATGAGTACAGTACAAAGCTCCAGAAAGAATTCGCAATTCCTCATTTGAATACTTCCGAGAGCACCGACGATCTCTGCTCAGTTATTCAATGGTTGAAGAAAGTCAAGGCCAAACATCGCACTATTGCTGTTAATCTTGGTAAGAAAAACATACATTTAAAGAAATTCTGACGCTACTTTGCTACTTCATTTTAATACTACGGTTTCACTTCATAAAATTTATAGCGCTTCAATATGTCTGTCTACCTGAATGTCTGGTAATGTGAGCAAATGAATGATCAATATTTTCATTGTTTAAGATACCTGGAGATACATCGCCAGATACAAAAAGGATCTAGAATACTCCCTAGCCGAATGCGACGTTGATGAGCAACACGAGAGCAACAGTCTTTCAGCCAAGCCCAATAATGTCATCGTCATTTTCAGGGGAGACATTCTCAAGATGTGGGCTTACATTGAACCCTCAGTTACCAAGCTGTTGAACAGTTATCCTGCCATATTTGGCCTACAAGTTACAAACGTCATGTTCCCTGCTGAGGATATTCAGAGAAACAAGGGTGAAATTGCAAACTGGTTGAAGGAAGGCAAGGTTTCATACAATGTTGGCTGCTCCATTTCCTTTGATCGCAGTCTCCGTAACTGGAAGAACATTCTTAACTACCGGTACAGCAGCCAGGATGCTTCCACCGTTTTCAAAGAAGTTTTCACCAACTTGTGCGAGCCCCTGTTCGAGAAAGTTTCATTGATGATCTGGAATGTGGAAGATGACTACGATTACTTAAGAGATTTCCCTGGAGCGTACAATGATGTGTTCTTCCTTAGAGAAGTCTTCTTGAGAGAGTTCCCCAACAAGCAGGTTATCGTTAAGCCAAGGTCATCCAATGTGCTGAGAACTTCCCTTGCTGAAATTTATGAGGCACCTGTACTCCTCCAACAGGACGTCCTATAAATATTACATAGACTGGTTTTGGTCATATTATGGAAAACTTGTTGCAATAAATCGTAATTGGAAGCGTGATTTATATTTAGAATTTTCTTAGCATTCATGTTTCATGTAGAAGTGTTTTTTGAGAAAGTGTCATAATAAATTGAAATTGAAAGAAGCGTAAAAATACTTTGTTGATTATCCTAAAGCAACTGCTCATACATATTGCTCTGAAACTCTGCATTTTTTAACATCTGTACAGTAAATTTGATAACATTGTAGCGGATGTACAAATTATGCGTACGTGACTTCCTGATGGCCTTGTCAAAATTATTGATTGGGTAGGTAATAAAATGATACCATAAAAGTTTATGACGACGATAGGTTTTAATTGCTAGATGTATGTACTTCGCAGTCTCCTCCAAAGTAATTAGGTTTTGATACGCCATTAATCGCTCATAATGCGCCTCTTAAAGTTTATTGCGACACTTTATTGTGAAAAAGTTTATGAGGCAGAAGGTTATCGACTTCCACATTCAATTACTATTTTTATTGAAATAACAATTCGCCATAAAAATTAACAGTTGCTTTGTTATTCGGAAAAACAATTGAAAATGTATTGAGGAAAAATTTATAACGTATATATGCATATATTATAACATAATTAAAAAGCTTTCAAAGCAACATTCCAAATGTTGGGTCTCAAGTTCCGCTAAATGTCTGTAGTTTCCTATTATGTAGGCGTATGAATCTTCCACATTCCATCGGCCGGAAGCTATTTGCACTTGACACGTAATATTGGGCGTTGTGCAACTTGTACACACAACAATCGACATTGTACAATCAGTTACTGGAATCGTTTTGCCAGACACAGAAAGGATTTCAATTTAACGTAGAAACTCAAAAAGGGCAAATTCATGACAATTCCGAGATAAGTAGCTTTGCCCTTTTTATGTTAGAAAAAACAATTAGATGGATAATTACTGATGGGCTATTAATTGACACCTGTCTACAAAATGATAACTTGTACGTGTAAAATAATATATGATATTTCATAAACCAACTACCCATTTAAACACGCGCATGTCATGAATATTATATGTGCCTGTCTGAAAAATGTCGCGTCATTTTGTTACCAACATGAGATCTATAATTCTTTCCACACAAAACATTTGAAATACTAATGGAGTTCGCTTATCAATAAAGTTGGATAAGCCGAACATAATTTTAGATGTATTGCAGGACCTCACAAATGCCTGTAAATATCTGGCTTTATACCTATCCAACTGAACTGCATGCAATTTTACTGCTTTCGAAAGTATTTTTAATGACTTGACAGAATTATGATGTAAATCCCCAGCATATCCATAAATGACCAATGCCACTAACGTACACTGTAGCAAAATGCCCCCAAGAAATACACAAATCAACCATGGAATTTCATCAAATTCTTTTGACGCTTGAAAAACAAGTTGAAAGAAACAGAGAACCTGTACAAATCCACTCGCTATAAGAAATGAGAACAGCAAAGTTCTCATTGCCAAATTAAATCGGATCACAGATATTTGGAAAGAGCGATAGCCACAGATTTCACTATTTTTCGAGACAGAGGGTTCCAATGAGAATTTAGACTGAATAAGATGTTCCAGTTGCCTTTTAATAAAAAGAGAATGAATACCTATTTAAATTTTTAAAATCTTGTATCATTGACTGGTTTTGAAATTACCTTCTAATTACGTAAAAGCTTGTGGATAGTGACAAGCTCCCAATCAATATTTCGGTGACTAGACTGTGGCCCTGAATTACGATTAAATCCCACGCAAAATAGTTTGCCATGAAAGTGAAGATCCGAGTGAACATCCGTGTGTCTGTAGCTTCAGCAATACTGTTTATGGCAGTTTGTACAACATTTATTGGTAGTCCTGGGCGAATCGCAGTACCAATTGCGATACTTTGTGGGAAGACCCATTTGCTTCCAAATTGAGAAATTTTATATGCTAACACAGCTATTCTCATCTTCATCGTCGTTTTTGTTTTAATTCCTGCAAATAAGTCAGATTTGTTTTAAAATACTTCCAAAATAGGGAATAGGGTGATCAACAGGTGTCGTAATTACCAGAAAAATATCTCCTGTCAATTTGGATTTGCGAGTTAACAAATTTGGCCAAATTTTGTGGGTGTTGGGCCATCAATCTCAATCTCTCCGCAGCAATGAGTGAAGGGACTATCGTTATGAAACACATGCTTCTCTCAAAAATAGACTTTTGTGATTTGGAATAGCAACCAATGTCTAGTACCCGTAGTAGGTTATCCACAGCAATGCAGAGAAGCAAGAAAGACCGTGCAAGTAAACCATATTTGGATATTTTTGTGTGTAGATCCACTAATTTTTCTTCTGAAATATCGTATTTCAATATAGAGCCCGCAGTTTTGGGCTTTCTTGTAATCGCATACAGGAGTAGTTTCAAGAAATTTTGTAGTTGGTGCATATTTGATGCTATGCAGAAAAGTTTAAACAATCTTATAGAAGAAAATTCAAGCAAGCGTAATAAAATATTTGTTAACGTTTAAAAGCCACAGATAGGAATAAAACTTATTGAAACCGATGCTAGAGTCCATGGTCATAAAATAATTAAAATGTTGTTTCCTTGTTTCCTCCCGTTTCAAATTCTGCAACGAAAGGGTAGAGTATATTTAATTTTAGCTAATACTGCCTGAATCCCACTATGTTTCTTTAATGATAATGATCATTAGTTTAATTGAATTGGTTCCTTGCTTGTAGTTTATTAGAGATATCAACAATACATAACATCTAACATTTATTCAAATGAAATTTAATAGCTAAAACTAAAACTAAGCAAGGAAGTCTGAACTTGGGTCTTCAACTTTGTGTACTTTAAATGATATCCGTCTTTTGTGTTACACAACTTATCTCAACTTTGCCAGATTTGATTAAGCAAGAAATTCTTCTCTTCTCTTGCAATTTGGTGTCCTGCTAATCTAATGGCTAATCTGCGTATCAATCGGCGTAGGCGGTAATCATTCTTGTTGTTTACGAGTAACGGGAAATATTTCATTTGATTGCTGCGTTGTTTACGCTTAATTGTAGTCTTTTGTAAAAACAAGGTTTCGAGTTAAAATATATCATTGAAATATTCCATACTACCAAATAATAATCTGTAATGGTATCATTGTAATCACGCATCTTTCATTGATTCTTATTTTGTTAACGGATATTTCTCTCCAAATTAGATTTGATATGTCATTAATTGGAATATGAGTAAGCAACATTACGAGCTACATTATCTCTTAATTAACAACTAGTTATGTTCTTGTCAAATTCAATGAAGAACCAAGCTTAAACGATATTTTGACCAGTGTAAATTAGAACCGTAATTATAAATGGAATCACATTTATGTGGTTAATAACTTGTTTAACAAATTTCTACTTGGATGTCATAAAAGTTAATTGGGTTTCCCGATTCTGGTTTTGGTACACACAAGCATCTTAAACTTATCGGTTTCTAGTGGCTTTCCTTCTCCAGCAAAAAGAGCGCTCTTTGATTTCGATGGGTCCAGATTCGCAGTTCCAATTTTATCCATTGCTCTGACTCCGCATTCTCCTTTTTCAGCAAATGACGCAAAAACAATATGTTTGTAGGTATTTTTAGGATGTTTGTATGTGAAAATTTCTTTTTGTTACAATAATTAATTGTTTTTTTCATTTATTAGTCCTTAATTCATTGTAGATTATAAACTTTAAATTGTATAGATTTTTCAGTACCCTTTCTTGATTTAAAACCAATATTTTCTAGTACACCATAAGCGGATCTATTGTGCAGTCCACAATTTTAGAATAATAATTTACTTTTGTATCTTTTTCAAAGTAGGTCCCGGCATAATAAAAGGATATAGGTCTTTGAGCATTCACAATTCTACACCAGTATCTTACTGACCCTGGTGACATCGATAGTTTGTTTTTCTAGCTTTTCAACATTTCCTTACTGATTTCATTACATTTTAAAGCTAATGGAACTGTTTGGAAGAGAATGAAGTAAGGTATAGTCGTTATGCCACCAAACATGATTAGCACAACTACAGGGAATAATCGCATTCCTTGGAGTAGCATGCAGTTACCAAGTACAAATATGACGAATCCTATACTCATCAGAGTGCCCGCAACGCATCTTACAAAAAACATGCCAATCTGATTGATGCAAGGAAGCTGATTATACCCCCTAATTAAGGCACTGTTCAATCGCCTTGGAATTACAACACGTAAACAGCGTAGGTAAATCTGACAAAAAATCATTGTGGTTATGCACACTGTAACATACATACGACATGCCTCTAACGAAGCGTACTGCAACATTGCGAATCTGAGAACAATTTTACAAATAATATTAGAAGCTTACATTAACACTCAATCGAGATTCCTCACCTGTGATTTCAAATAATAACATATAATTACTACTTTTTATTATTTTCCTTCATACAACCCAAAATACCACCATTGCAATTAATTTGGATGTGTAACCGGTCGTTAATGCTTGCGCTTTTGAGAGGGATCATTGATTCCAGGGGGAGGATGCCTTGGATGTGGAGAGGGTTGGCGGGGCCAGCCTTGAAGTCAGCGTGGAACTATGCGTAAATAACGGATTCAAAGAACTCGAGCAGCTTACCCTAAAATGAAACTGAATTTTTTACTTCACGTCGGTTACTCTGTATTCTGCGAATATGTATTTCCCTAAAACGAGAAAAAAATATTTTTGATGTACTCTAGGCAAGCTTAAGTTAAGTAGACAGTCCGTAAAATAGGTAATGTCACAATAATTTAAATGGTTTTTAAAACCAATTAACTTTCAATTTTACATTCAGGTTTTTATTGAAAAATAAACTATATTCTTTAGTTATACATGCAAATGAAATTTCTGATCGAATTTCCTTGTGTTTTTTAATTCTTGAAAAAATCAATATTTTTGTGATTAAATTCGTAAAACTGTTACAAAGTACTATCCCTATCAGAAAGCTTGGCTTACTGCAGTTCCCAATCACGGTATTATGACTGATTTATGCAGGTTAGTGAAGAAAGGTTATTTTAAGTACATGTTAAAGTGATTTTATGTTTGCACTTAGACAGTCAAAAGGAGTGAAATGATATTTCGAACGATGTCATCGCAAATAGCAATCCCAAGTTTTGGAGTGATCATGCCATACCAACCAGCCTCAAATCCAACTCTGGGCACAGCTCTCAACATTTTTCGAGCCTGTCGATTTCGTAGATAATGTTTCCAAAAGTGGTAAAACCTTTTTCCGTTTCCGTGCACGGTGCCTGCCATATAGGTTAACAGTATTGAAACACAAAAAACGAGAACTGTAATACCTGGGAGGAATATAAACGCAAAAGCTGGCAATTTTTTGTAAAAACTGAGGGTGCCATAACCACCAAATGTTGCGATATACACGCCCACAAATATTAACACACTCAAGAACCAATTCGAGATATCTGAGATAATGTTGAAATGTATTTTAGCAATATTAATTTTCCGGTAACACTTGTGAAACTTAAATAGGATTGGATATTGTCTAGATATAAAACTTCGACTGGAATACGTTACCATCTCGTTTGCATAAACAATGAAAAACGCTAAACCCGAATAAAAGTTACTTGTTGCGTATTGTCCGGATCCAAAGCCAAAGTCACCAGTTTTACATAAAGTAGATAAGAAGAAATATGTAATTTTTCCTCTCTAGCTTGTAAGTATGAAATGTGAGCTCCACGTGGAGCATATAAAATAGATGCTAAGAGATTTGTGTTTTTGGAGAAAAACTCCTACCTCTCTGTTAGATGTAAGCTAATTATTTTTCTCCAATATTTGTATGATTTGTGAGAACTGGAGTGAACCAGTTCGTCTCTCTCTTAGCCATCCGTAAATACACTTTTGCCATGTTAAACTAGTAGGCAAATGAGCCGACGGAACGGCACCTTTCCAATTGAACTTTTCTTGTAATTGATTTGTCATTCAATTTGGTTAAGATGAATTTTGTGAAAATCGTGTTCTCTCTACGTTAAGAAAAAAGGACGCTATTTTTTGTTACCTCCTCTTTTCTCCTGTTCAGCGGAATTATACTCCGCTCCTTCGCCCACTTGTGGGCACTAACTCCCAGTACTCCGTACGAGAGAGAACTAGCTAAAAATTGTTTGTCAATTTCACCAAAAAATGTGTTTTCCAGTGTTTGCCCCAGAGGAACTTTGTCATTTATCCTGTTTCTCGACTGATTGGTAATTTCGGTTTAAAGCCAGTAGTCCTTTTGAGCGGGAATTATTGTTTCTTTTTTCTGCGAAAAACTCTACAAGTCTCTAAAATCTTGTGAATAGTTGTGTTATAAAAAGTTAAAACCATAACTATTGTGTTTCGAGTTTTATTTTTTTTGATTCTTCGGCCGAATTATTGTTTTGGATTGCATTGTGGAGTGAGCAGAGTTTCCAGTCAAAGCACATCGACAATTCTTTCGTCCACTCACTTGACTGTTACTTTCTGAAATATTTGGATCCTGACCCTGTAACTTCATAAAGTGAGAAATATGAAAACTTCCAGACATCGTTCTGTGGAGCTCCTGAGTACTTCATTATCGATGATGACGGTTTTGGTACACAGACTTTCCCAACGCTATTGGATGCTTAAAAAACTACCAAATCCACCCCAAAAACTTTGAAGTCATGTAACTTTTAATAAAAACCGAATTCCAAAAATTTGAGAGACAGACATTTAGCAAGTTTTCCTAGCTACAAAATGAGTTCTTGGTTGCTTGGATGTGTGAAGTCTGCTTTGTACAATTACGATTTGAATGATGCAAGGTTTGGGAAAACGGATTTCCTTTTTCCTAATCGAAAGTTACATATTAAAATTGAGTCATATTTTTAGAATTGTGCTTATAATTTGGAAACCTTTTTTACCAGTACCACTTTTTAAGAAACTCAAGATTTGATGATATTTCGTGGTTAGGCAAATCAAACTGAACGTGTTTGCAAATTTTTGAAAAATTTGCTTTAAAGCTCTTCATGAAGTTAGGGTTTAAATACACAAAAGTTGAATTTTCATTGCTTCTGTAGAAACATGGCCCCAGAAGCGTTTATAACCCTAATACTATTGCTTCTGTTGTTTACCATTGCTTACTAAAATAACATTACAATACATTATCGTGAAATTTTATGCAAAAAGGGATTGCGGACCAAAAACGATGCTTAAATAGACATCCCCTTGGTTACTGAAAAGTGTCACATTTACCGAATTTTTAGGCTTCCCTGGGCTTCTGAAATGAATGTTTATGGGTATGCAGGTTACATAGAAAGTTGAAGCAGTAAAAAAATCTCGATTTGCTCAACTTCATTTTTGGAGACCTTTATGTTTTTACACATTCACTTTCTATACTAACTACCATCCCACATGTGAAACTTAGGTTAAGAGTTTAGTATCGCATCATGCTACAAATGCAAGCACTTGATAATCATTCAAACTCACAAGATCCATTAAACAGACAATGTATTCACTGACGCCCAAAAACATATGAGTAAAGTTTTATTCTATTCTAGATATATTAAACAATGCCACAAACAAACATTGAAGGGTTTGAGATAATGATAAGTAATTGTAAAGCTCACATCGCTTGTCTCAGAAGTTTAATTCAAATTTACATTCTTACAACTATAGTGAAGCCTACCATCTATAGAAATGAAAGTTGTTGATGGGAAGCATTCTGTAACACGAAGTTTTTGCCAGCTGTTAGCTTGAAATGTTCTAAGATTTCCCCAGATTTCTCCACAAATCCAGAATCTCTGCGAAAATATATAGAAATCACAATGGCATGGTTGAAGACAGACCTGTTAGCATTAAAGAGATGTAGACTGTTATCACTTGAGTTGAGACTGACTACATGCATGAAAACTTCCCATAATATTTAGCACGTAGTTCGTGTAGTACTAAACTAACAAAAATGTCACGTACATCCTCACTGTCTCTGGAGAATCTAAATTTTCTGCATTAAGAAAGCCTTTTTTTATTTTCTGAAAGCATAAAGTTGAAAAAATTAGCAGAACACTAATCTGGAATTTTACAGTAGATATTAATTTGTAAAACCTAACAAAGCATGAATTTCTGAAAGCGAATTACATTATAAACATGTTTATCTGTCATCTTAACGACAATTAATTAGGTTTGCTATTAAGGTTTGGTAAAAATGCTGAAGAAATTAATAAAAATGATGAAAAGGAACGGTTTGAGAGGTCATTTAATAAGCAATTGTTCATTAAAACTGTCTAACTTTCGAAACAAATTGCTTTGTTCGTCGTCAGGACGAATAAAATGGAAGGGTAAAAACTGTTACTTTAATTGATAACACGTCAACACAAGACGAAAAGTTTCACGCTAACTGAAGAAAAAGCTGGAAATATTGCATGCAAAATGAAATAAATTCGTTCGATTTAATTGATAGGCTAAAATTTGTTTAATTGCAAAATTGAGATCTCTCCAATGACCAATTCTCTGATCAAAAATGCCAGCAAGGATCCCTCATATTACTTCCGCTTGGTTTTTGGAGGAGATGGTGGGAGGTATCGTCGCTATAGGGAAGGAATATGCTGTGGAGGTTTTGGGGATGTGGAGGGAGGAGCTCCCCTCCAATAAAACAGCTACGATGTGGAGGGACCAAGGAAGTTTCCTCCAAGAAAGCTAGGCTCTCTTAAATGGGGGGAGGAAGGAATCGTCTTTAGGTTGACAAGGAGGTGACGCAGGCTATCCCTTGTGTATGCTGTTGCTATCCATTAATGAGGAGTCCCTGTTCGAGAAACTTTTGGAGCGCTACCACTTCTCTGAATTTGTGCTCCAAAAGTGGCTGGAGGAATTGGAGGTTTTCTTGGAGTGGAGCGTCAGGGAATTTGTGGGGGAGAGGAAGTTGGGGGGACTGACTGTTGGACGTA
>JAQIXX010006681.1:0-11889 GCA_034700605.1 Willowsia nigromaculata | reverse complement strand
CTGCGCACGTGTCAAAAAAGTTACTTCCAAAATGGATAGGTCCTTGCACCATCTTACGAAAAGATAATTTGACGTACGCATAGAATGTTTTCATTACACTTTTGCTCCTTCAAATTGTATACTTAAAAGATAGTATTTCACTAGCTCTATGTAACTCACCATTGTTTAATTTTTAGCCGATTCGGATGTCCTGGATAAACAACCTTTGGCCATCAACCTGAATTAACCTTCTTAGCTGACTTTAATTGTTCTGTTCTAAAAATGTTCCAACGTACCGCTAACAATCTAAATTAACAAATTTTTGATATGCTAAAACTGTTTTGCTAATTGATCACTAATTGTGAAATGGATTACACACATGATCGTTTGCATAACTTATGAAATAATATTAAAACATAATATACTACCGAGTATGATGGGAACTCGTAAAAGTTTATAAATCTCCAATATCATATCTATCTGCGGTCACGGAATTCATAGGTTCTTTAAAACTATGATAAAGAACTTTTCGCTTTCAAGAAATTTGAATACTTAATATTATGCTACAGTAGCATTAGTAGCATAGTATAATATGATTATGAGCAAGTTTTGGGTAAGGTGAAGACAATAACTACTAATTCATAAAGCATACATACATCAACAACTAAACACAAATGTGTGTATTATTTGTTGTTACCAGTTTTAATCAGTAATCAGGTAGGTAACGTTACTGCGTATTATACGGTAAATATTATGTTTTGGACTCACGTGAATTACGCATTAAGATTATCTGGAACAGTGGCAGAGAATAGGTATCCAGGCAGCAGGTTATTTAGATAAAAGATTAAGTAATATTTACAATGTACATATGCATATTATGTATGCAACATCAAAAAAGATGTAATTATGACGATGATGATTCAACAAATCCGTAGAAACATAATATTCACCAAGTGTGCGTGTGTAATACAGTGTGATCCTGTGATCTGTTATTCCAAACTTCATGGAAATGCAAAGTAAATGTTTAGTTTTAGTACATATCGCTGTTACTTTATTAGTTTGAGTGAATATCAGCTCAGACATATGTCATGGAACAATATTTCCCTCTGAGATTGGATTCATCACACTTACACTTGATTACCTCTCTTTTTAGCCAATTTTAATTGAAATTTATTATCATTCAATTTATAGAAAGTTGTGCGTAAATGTCCCTGAAGCTTGGTCTGGCGCTTGGTATTGGGTTCCAACAATTTATCATAATATCATACCTACAAAAACAATAATCAATGCAAAGTTTATTGAAATGCTCGGAAAGATTCAAACATTTTTTTACACAAGTGAAATTTTACACTATGTCCGATGCAAATGGAGGCTTCTCTGGTCGAAAACCGTTCTCCAGACTTGTGACAAACTCTGGACTCCAGATGTACCCGGCGTATGGAAGATTTCCGAGAGAGTAAATCTCCCAAAATGTTATTCCCAATGACCACACATCAGACTTGTGAGAAAAAGTGAGTCCCTTTAGAGATTCCAAAGCCATCCATCTCCAAGGAAGTGGCTCCTGAATGTTTTCCAAAAATTAACCTCCTTCAAAACCTCTCTCACCTTTCATTTCTGGTCATCTTTCAGTCTAGACTGTTATACCTGATTCCTTTTAATGTACTGGTCATAATTATATAGTCTCCGGGACAACCCAAAATCTGTCAGCTTCGCGACATCTTGTCTTTGCAACAGAACATTGCGGGTTGCAATGTCTGCATGTATAACCTTCAATTAGTGTAATTTACTTGACTTGTTACATTTAAACTAAAAATTAGGATTCAAGATAAGAATAAAGAAGACTTACCTTTTTCTCTTCAAGGTAAATCAGTGCATTGGTTATTTGCAGAGTCCATGTAAGAAGGTCGTCCAAGGAAATCTCATGCTCCGGTTTTCCACTGTCACCAATCTCTGCTATGTTCAAATATGTATCTAGTGGTTCACTTCAAAGAAAAGATACGTTACTTTTATTAGCTTTTGTCCATTTTATGATTAGCACGTTCCTATATATACTTTCAATGTACATGCAAACCTTTGCCCGCAATACATTTGAAGAAATCGTGATTTATGGGTTTTCATAAAACTTTCCAAGCTTCCAAGCTCACAGTATTCCAGAAACAAAAAGACGGTACCATCTATAAGAGCATAATAACCAATCATTAAATATGCAATAATGATATGGTGAGGTTTACAGTTACCCGAGTTATGATATCAAGTTTGCAGTACCATTTTTCAATTTGGCTGTGTTGCATCCAACCATATTTACAATATTTTCATGTTTCCCAATATACTGCAAAATTTTGATTTCACTGAGTAAAGCTCTCAAATGATTTCCACATCCGTTTCTGTCGTTATCACATTGCCGTAACGTTTTCACAGCAGCTACTCCTCCGTGTTTTATCGTTCCCTTCAGAACAACTCCAAAGCAGCCCTCACCCAAAGGGTTATCCCAATCTGGAAATATAATTCATTCAAAATGAAAAAACTATCACATTCATATTGCATGCCAATTAAATTTAAAAATTCTTTGGCACAAACCAATCACGAAGTCGGCTTCGTATATTTCGAAAGCCTGATCGTATGGTATGTTATCGATTTTTTCATGTGCATAACTATTTTCGGTTAGTGTCAATGCATTTGGATCTCCAGAGAAGAACCGAGCAGCTTCCTTGTACGATAGTTTTGATTCGAGCTGAAAAGAGTAACAATTAACAAATTGTGAAGTTGCAATACACATACCTATTAGCTCGTAATGATGATTGAAAGAAATGAAATTGAAGCAACTTTTCAGATTGCCCCATTTGATTCACAAAATCATATTTCCATCAGCTACTGACTGACTACTGTAGTTTTGCAAATTGTAAGTCAATTAATTTTAAAATTCAAGTAAACACCTTTCGTTGCCTTTTGTGAAGCCAATAAAAGCCTGTCAAGACAATAGCCACAATTACAGCCAAGGTCAGTGCCACAGATGTGTAAATTATCCAGGAAACTTCAGTTGCACCCACGTCATCGAGCGAGTCACCTTCACAAGTTCCGATTGTATGAGGAGCGATAATATTGCAGAACCTACTGCAGCAAAATCCCAATGTACCGTCTACTTTACAGTCAGCTCCGTTCTCTAGACACTTTTCTGGGAAATCGGTAGGGTCAGGGGGAGTGGAACCTACGCATCGTCCAAACTCCTGAGCTTCCAGTTTCGAGCAATGGTAACTGCAGCATACTCCAAGAGATCCGTCAGGTTTACATTGGGAGTTCTCTGCCAAACACTATTAAATACGTAACTCAAATTCATGACACAAAGCCTGGTGATCTATTAAAATTTTAAAAAAGTATGTCGTACGTTTGATGGTGTAGTTATATTTGTTGGGTAAGTATGATTAAATGAGGGAGTTGTTGTGGACTGTCGTAATTGACAATATCCAAATGGCTCTCCATCGTTTTGAATGCAAAATCCACTGCAACAATACCCAAGACTTCCGTCGTAGTGACACTTATCGAGATCTTCGAGGCACATGTTCCAAAAATGAGGGTGATAGATTAACGAATGACAGGTGGACAGAAGAGTTTATCAATAGACCTTGTCAGTTATACAACTTTGCGGTTTGGTAAGACAATTTGCCCTGGGTATTCTTAGCGTCTCAAAGTGCCCCATTTCCTCTCAGACTTGATAATTGAAACTGTATCTAATAAGCTTTCTTTAGACTGTTCCAAGTTCCAAACCCAGTATTTTAATTGAGATTTTGTAGATGCGTGGAACAAACGGAAGAGACACAGTATGATGGCTGGATATTTATGGATATCGGCTGGATGGCGATAATAGTGACTGGATATTTTCCAAAGCACAGCCCACCGCATTAACTCGTGTGGGGGAGTAGTATGCAATTGATGAATGGAAAAGTTTCCTAAATGAATGACTCCTAATTAGTGTGATCAGCGATCAGTTCTGATTTGTTTGGTAAATGAATCAAAAGTAATCCCATCCGGTACGCACTTGCTACTTACCTTTCATACTGCCGAGATTATTGGCTTAAGTACATTATTTGAACGTTCTCGTTTTCCAAGCCAAACAAATATTATTGTTGCAAACTGAATGACAAGCAAGGTGACAGATGGATACGAGAAAAGATGAATGAATGAAACTTAATGATGAATTCAATGACGTAAGCTCAAGCTCACTAACTATAAAGATTACCTCATATGTAACTTTTTTGCCTTTCGCACTTACGTTTAAATTAAATTAGTACAGATAAAGCCTGAACTCAGTGCTAGCTCAGCAGCACAAATAAAAATGTGTTTTCATGATTATGGTACATAACTTTAATAACAATAAATAAATAGATCATTTCATAAAAGGTTATTGATTCAAACAGTCAAAAATGTGTGTTATTTTAATGCAAGTGTACACAACAGAAAATACATATCCGGGGTTCTCATGATTGAATCAAAACCTGAATTTTGCAATGCATCAATCAATTCCAATATTTCCAGAAAGGATTTTGAAGAGAACATTATAGTTATCATGATTAATTTGCTACAGCATTTTTTGAAGAATGGTTATGATGACCGCTCCAACTCCAACCGCAAATGCCAACAACATTTCGCTTGCAAAAAAATGATCACCACTACTCTGTGTCTCTGCATCCTTGATGAATCCTTCCATGTCACTATCCGGCTTGTTACATTTGTCAGTGGTGCAGGTACAGAATCGAAGTTTTGCCACACTAGAGTCTCCAATTGGAACACACTTGTTCACGTCTTTCTCCGCGTCTTCTTTGATACTGAGAGTGACACAGTCTCGCATTACATACTTTTTGATGGTGACTGACTCATCGGCATTCTTATCACCGAAGAAGCTTCTAGCTTGTGAGACCCCTTTGTCTATCGCTTCAGTTGCCTTGTTTTCAGAGGAGACCAGGAAGTAAGCACAAGCTGTGATGTCTGCGAAAGTAAAAATTTGCAATAATTATTCATGACTTCAAAAAAGTCTCTGGTAATACAGGCAGTTATTTATAGAGGCTTATTACTTTTCAAATGATTGTCCTCCTCCGTTTTCTTTTCCGCGGAGTTCACTGCGTTTGCGAGGTTGACATCGCCGAATCCCGATTTCATGAAGTCGTGCTTCATAATCCAGTCATTGAAGAGCTTGTTGGGGTCAGAACAGTTCATCGCTTGAATGGCGTCTCCAGAAGGCTTGGTAGCAGTACAGGCAGAGTCACTGTCGGATTTGCAGACGTAGCAGTCAATCGCTGTAAAATGGAAAATCTAATTGATTAGCTACTCCGAATTTTAAATGACTTGAATGGAAAATGAATAGATTGAATGGAAAATGAATAGATTGACTGGTCATATGGATCTATAAGCGGTTTACTTACCCTGGCACGAATGAATCGTGAATCCGAGCAATGCCAGAAGAATGCATAGCATTGCTGGGAAAACTGGCTCCAGTGAAGATCTCATCATGAATGAGAGATGACAGGGAAGGGATCTCACATTTGAAGATTTAATGGCAGTGATGAGTGAATATGCAGCATAAAATGTATCAAATTGCTTCAATGTTTTTTAAATTACAATTATTTCAGGAATTTTGGAAAATTGGAGTTTAGTAAATAAAAATAAATCACTATTTAATAAAAATGTTTCCACAGCAATCAAGTGGTGGGCGTATGCACAATGTATAATTAGAGCTTTACGTTGTTAATATAACAGGCCATGTCACAGTCAGCTTTCTTCGAGCATTTATATAGTTTGAATTGTCATTATTTTCATGTATGAAATCATACTTCATAGATTTGTTCATAGATACTGAACCGCTAGATGAAAATGTAGCTGCTTCTTACATATGAAGTTATAATTAATTCATTGGTATTAAGCTTGAAAACAGCATAAATTAGAAATTGTAGATAAAGATTACCAGAATAATATACTTGATAAAAAATGCTAAACAACAACTTGTAAATGCGAAAGATTTGCTTTTATGATGTCAACAAGTATTTCTGAACGCTTACTAGATAATTTGTAACACTGCTTATCTTCTAAATAATCAACAGAAATATGAATAGAATGAAGGAATTTAGATTCGCGACACATGAACGATTGTACTTAAAACAATCGTTAAGGTTAATGGGTCCCTCGAATCCGTTTTCTGTTTTAATAACAAATAACAACAAAGTAAAACTACATCTCCAGACATACATTCTGCTGGAATGAGTCACTTTCAAGTATTTTTATCAAGTTCTGCTTCTGCTGAAGAAATTGAACCGCTTGATAGTCTACTAAATCAAATCCGGTACCTAAAAGTGAGTCGATTTACATGTCCTTAGTTTAAGGCACAGCTCTGTCAAAAGTCAAAATGGAATGAGCAATCGTCTGAATTTTGTATCAGATAATTTATTTTTAGTACTCAATGATGATATTTAATTATTTTGAGTAGAGAAATAAACATGTTTGATAAGTCGATATCAATTGTACTGTTTCTTATTGCCAAATGAATTTTCAGACTTTCACTCTAATCTCCTTATTCACTTGATCCAAAATCTCTAGCTTCTTTGGGTAAGGTTCCAAAATCAATTTCGGAGATTTGCTGTTATCCATCAACATGGCTGTTAACGGTTCCATCTTAACACTCGTAATGTCTCCAGACAAACTGACAATAGGTTTTGTCAATGGTGGCCATTCAAGTCCACGAAATGTCAACGGTAACCTATAAATTAACACAATGAACAGTCATATTCCTTTAAAATTTATTGTGACTTTATTACAGTTTAATAAAAATAAAACCCTAACTTCTCGTCATTCCTCGCAAAATCTACAAAGCTCTTCACTAAAGCATCCGAGAATTCCTCATCTCCTCCAAATAAATATCCCGCAACCCCTGGAAACTTCCAAAGTTGATATAAAATCTCCGAATGTGTCACTCCAAATCGCCTTGGCCCTTTCTCTACTCCAAGAACTCGTTCCACAATCCAGTCATGCATTGTGATTAAAGTAAGCTTTAATTTTGGAGGTATCCAGTCATTTGGAGCGGCTGCACGATAGAAACTGTACAAACCTGGTGCGCGGGTCGCCGTAAAATTGTAATAAAAGAAATATGTTGGAGCATCGTTAAGTAAGTGTTCCATTGCTGCGTGGTGGACCCCACGATAGATAAGAAAGTCTGAACACAATTTCACCAATTGACTGAAGAATTCTTCATTGTCGAAAGATGAAAAGGAGGAATTGTTTCCAAAGTATAAACCACGAATCTTATTCATAATTGATGAAGGATTTTCATCTATATTTTCTCCGTAATACATGAGGGAAATAATTCGGACCCAGTCTGTATCGAGCTTATTTACTCTATCTGGTTTTCCATCAAGCCCTGGGGAAATGAATATGGCACTAAATATTATGCTCCAAATTTTCATTTAAGGAGCAAATATATCACTTACGTGCGGCAAAGGCTCCGCCTTCTCCAGAATGAACTCCTAGCATCCATGGAATTCTAGCTGCTTTCCCTTCTCCAATATGTGTGAAATCACCCTTGCCAAAAAGTGTGTCATCAGTTGTTACAACCTCGACTGTTGGGCGCAACATATCATTCTCTGCTGTGGGATCTTCAATTAAATATTGATGCTTTAAAGTCTCCGTTAGATCTACATTTTGAAGGCATTCCAATAACATCTTTTGATCATTCAAGGGACATCCCGCTAACGTGACGTATCTGTTGGAAATGTTTCGCTGATAATTTGGGTCTTTATAGTGTGCCCCAACGTTACGTGCTGTCGCAGAAATAGAAATGGCTTTCTGGAATAGGTCCTGGGTTTTTGGCGATATCATTAGCAAATGGGTGGCTGCTCCACCGGCGGACTCTCCAAAAATCGTGACTCTTTTAGGGTCACCCCCAAATTGGGCGATATTCTCTTGAATCCATTGAAGTAATAGCCATTGGTCTTTTAAGCCCATATTGCCCCGAGGAAGTTGCAGATTGTCTGGATTGTAATTGTCTGGTTGAGCCAAACTAAGGAATCCAAGTGGACCCAAACGATAATTGAAAGTGACAACAATGCAGTCATCCTGGTCCATGAAGAAGTCGGGTTCAAAGTAGCTAGACGTACCGCAAGTATAGCCGCCACCGTGAATGTAGACTAAAACTGGTCTGGTGGGGTTTGTAAGCCCCTTTTGAACACCAAAAATAATTATAGCTGGAAAATACGTAGTTTAAGTGTTCTGAAGTAAGACTAACTTACCTTGTTTGGGGAACTGACAAAGACATTTAAATATAAGCAGTCTTCCACACCATGTATAGCTTGTAGTCCCATAGATGCATACTGTAGGCATGTTGGAAGATCTTGAACTGCTTGCTTTACTCCACTCCAAGGGTGTTTCAGAGGAACTGGAGGTTGAAATCGTAGTTTTCCTATAGGTGCTTCAGCGTAAGGAATGCTATGAAATTGCCAAAACTCTTTACCACTGCGATGGGCATAACCAATTCTACCTTGAAGTTGACCTGTGGAGATTTTGATGACTGGAGTGGATTTTGGACTGGAAGAATAATGATATAAAATGTATGCTGTTATAAGTGGGATCAGGGAACCGGAAGCTACTAAGAGTGGAAGTTTTAACATTGTTTTCTTGCCAAATTATTTAAAATTAAACTTAAATGTTTTTGGGAAAATGTAGGATACAGTCTTGCTTACTTTTAATCAGAGATTAAGGAGCACAGAAAAGAAAGGAAGAAATCTAACAGGATTCTTGTAGGTGTTCAATTCAATGAGGATAAATATACGATTTCTTAATTCTAACTTTGGAGTTGAATAGCTGCGTATGGTGTAGTTGTAGTTCATAATTGTGGCAAATAACCTGAAGCGTTTTTGGTTTGTAACAATAGATTGCATATCCCAGTAATCATTAAGTACAGGTTGATGTTTATTGTCTGGTTTTACTACAGTATATAAAACTGAGGAAAGTAATAAATTATTAATTATATTGCACACGATGATCAGTGAATATCCATAAAAACGATGTATTACTAATGCTTGAGTCTAGGGTAAACTAGTCTAGTCCGGTGTAACAGAGCAAACTTACCGATGTACAAATTTTAAAATAATATTTCCTCTGTGGGAATTCTTCTGGCTGGCCCACAGAAAGATAACAGCTAGCCAATTAATTGTCCGCATATTATCCAACAACTCAATCTTCCCGGAAAAACATAACAAACCTGACGGGGGAATTTTTATTTTTAATGATATTTTAACCATATTCATTTCCCATTTTAATCCATTAATCAAATTAACACATGTTTAGTTATCATTATTTTAATCACAAATTATTCTACCCACAAGTGTTGAGGCAGCACGCTTCTTCTTGAATTGAATCGCGTGCGTATTATTTGGATTATATTAGTTGTTTTTGATGACAGTCATGTCAAGTCTCATGGGAGAGACTATGTACTTCCTCAAACTTCCTGCGTCCTCATTATCATCATTTTTAAGATCTCGCACATTTATAAAAGCACTTGTAATAGGAACTACACCCCCGCACCATTGTAAGCTCACTGACGACCTGCAGGTGGAGAGCTTCCCTCTTCCCCCCAAATCATGGACTCTCAGAGGCGTCCTGTCTAGAGCAACACCAAATCTGGGTCGTTCTCTGAGCTTTTCCTCTAATTGTCATTCCAGTTCTTTGATTGCATAATATCTATAATCGAGATCTCCTCAACGTTCGGGAACATGCGAGTGTAGCAGCGAAGACTGGGTCTAGTTTTGAAGCGAAGGGAGCCCGACTCGACCTCCAGTCTTTTCACGTTCCACTGTTCACATTCCCAATGTCTACGGCCTCCAAGCAGTTGCACTGGATTCTACCACTGAATCGTAGGCTCCGGCATGTAGGGATTGTAATCTAACTCGAGATTCGCAACAGATGGAAAGTTGGCAATTGCTTCAGAAAGCTCAGAAAGTGGTTCCATGTCTCGTAACTCTGGACATCCACGGGCTATCCAGATATTCATTGAGAGCAAGTGAGGACAGTGGAATCGCAGAAGGAGGGGCATGCTAGTTGCCAAACACTTTACATGGAGTTCCTCCAAAAGTGGGAAATGGAAAGCTGGACTACGGTTTCGAGCTGGTCGATTCCATAGCATTGAAGGATCAGTTAGAAGTAACCGGAGAATCTTCAGATGGTTACCGTAAGCGTCGGCAACATTCAATACGAAAGATGGAGGAAGACGTGGCATATAAAAGAGAAGCAGTCTGTGCAGCTTGGGGGCAACCGAAAGTGGATAAATCTCCATAAACTGATCCAGCTCTTCCAGTTCTTCATCCGAGTATGGAAGTGTACCGCGAGCTGTGATGTAAGCAAAATCGAGAGAGCGGAGATGGGGAAGGAGGCTCAATAGTTTTCCAAGGAGGTTAAAATATTTCAGAACAGTCATCTGATATGTCTCCATATTCAAGGATTGGATGTGCGCAAACTTGGTGGCCTCAAAGAACTCGAGCATCTTGTCGACAAATGTCGCATGAGACAGGTCTGGTGGCTGTTGAAAAGAAAGGATGGAGGGGCAGATGACGCTGACCTTCTTGCCCACCATTCGGTATGGTCGAAGGGTTCTGGTTCTACTCCGGTTTTTGCGTTCTTCCTCCAGAAATTCTTGATAGCTCTGTAGTTTTTCCAGTGGCTTGAAGCATTTGCCCCCGTTGAAGACAATGGACGGCCAGTACCATTTGATGATCTTTGTACGCAGTCGGAAATGTTTCCACTCATAAAACTCTCTATTCTCTGAATCTAGAGGGGGCGATGGGAGAAACCACGGAAAGAGACCAAGATTCTCACGGGGTGTAACTATCTCCAAGTTCTCCAGAATTTTGTCCATCGTGTCACAAAGACGCTTGCACAATTGCCTCATCCTCAAAGCAAAGACGTCATGAATGCGGCGTATTCCCATGTGCTGGATGACCAGTGGAAGGACCTCCTCAAATCGGCAGGCATTGCAACCAGCTCTTCTCCCTCCAGGTCTCTCTGACTCCAGCAGATCTCTGAAGTATGAGTGTGCCCCCCAACATTCACCAGATCCCAAGGATTCGGATCCACAAAGCTGAGTACCTTCAGCCAAACCTGGTCAACATAGAACAAAAGTGCACAACCTTGTTTCTGATGAGTGTTTATCATAAAAAGAAGACTGTGTTTAGTCAGTCAATTTTGTGACAAGCTTACGTCTTCACCTAGCAAATATAGTAGATGACGTAGTCCCGTTTTCTGAGTCAGTTAGCATCGCCACCACCACCAATCTCCACTCCTTCCACATCTGTCATGACCATAAATAATTTAACCGCTTTTTCATTAACTTATTTGTAAAAGCAGTATGGTCAATGCTCTGCGATTAAATTTAGGGTTTGTCATGTGTCATCAAGGTAAAAAAAATGCAAAAAGTGTATTATGTTAATTATTCGTTATTTTTGTTTTCGAACAGTCCGTTGCAAGGTGCATGAAATACGGATTTCCTTTGCTTGAAATTCTGATTGTTTTTAGGATAGCATTTCTAAGAGCAGATCATTTTGCGTTTCGTCGTTACATCATCAGCGTTTTGGAACTCGGATTCTGCGATAGAAAATTTTATGTCTTCATGAAATCTAGAGCCAACGGTCAAGGCGTGTCTCGAACTGGAACGCTGAGAAGAACAAAGGCACGCAGACGGACTGCGGCATGCGAGAAAGCATAAACCGAGCGAGGCAACGAGGCAAGCTGGAAAGCTGTCTCTTCTTCTCTCTGAGCAGTCAACAGAAAGGAGCAACAGCTGACAAGGATGCATTGCAATGCTTTCATCATGCACCTCACATCAGACTCAGAGCGCAGCGGCTCAGAAATCCAAAACATTTTGATTGAAGGAGGAAGAGA
>JAQIXX010006680.1:0-11889 GCA_034700605.1 Willowsia nigromaculata | reverse complement strand
CTGCCACGTGCCAGCTCCACCACAGCTGGCAAGTTCCAGCTTGGAGCTGGCAATTGCCAGCTGTGAACCTGACTGATATTGTTGACTAGTCAAATATAATTTACAATGTAAAATAAAAGTAAAATGTGTCAGTGTCAGTTTTATATTAAATATAGGATGCCTATGCAAATCAAAAGTTCAAAAGATTGTTATTAAAATGCACTAGTAGACATATGAAACCTGAGCCATACTGTGTTTCACACAATGCAGCATGCTGATTAAACCAAACTTTTATGCATGAAAGATCTATTAAACATATTTATATTGTGCATATAGATCACATTTTCAGCTTTTTGCATTTCTTTAAATAACTTACTCGGAATATTTTGCTCTGACGGTGCCTGTTTGTTTTTGATTTTGTTTGCCTGAGTGTGCTGACCAGCTTTCATTCCAGGATTTCCAAGCCTGCAAAACACCACAAAGTTTTCTTCATAGTCAATATTTTATTATTACGATCAATTTTCGTATGCCATTCTATGTGTTACATGACCATTTTCTTTTATGTATTAAATTTTTAATAATTGCAAACCCTTTTGAAATACTAATTGTAATTTTATCTTAATCAAAGTATGCATTTTACACAACTAATTAGGTTAGACACTGGACAAGCGGGCTTGTATGATAAATTGCTAGCGTGTTCGGTTTTACAGTTTACAGAATATGGAATAATGCTAAACATTTTTATAAATAAAGCAAGCCGATTGGTCATTAATAGCGCTTTGTCGTAGTTTATATAGCCACAAAGTATGCATAAACATAATTAAAACCTTGGAGCATATGCATGTGAATGAAAATCATCTTGGATGACACAATGATGCATTCTTTATGTATTTTTTATTGAAAACATCCATTTTACAATCAATTACAATAAAAATAACTACATCTTATGCATGTCAAGTAGCACGTACACTTGGCTTTAGGAGTATGTAGTCATTAAACATTATATTATCATGGTACATTTATGTCGTGGGTTTTTTGGACTCTTCAGATATTTTAGACTTACCAGTGACACGCGACAGGTATGTTACATTGTTTCAAATTCTACGATTTTAAATTTTAGATAGACCTTGCAGTATTATTGGGACAGCATTATTGATTTAGGTAATTAGAAGAGACAATACCATCACAGTATACTGAACTACTATTATATGCTACCACACAATGCAGAAGGTTTTCATTTTTGAAGTAGATACAAGCTACTACTGATAAAATGTATCTCGACAATATACCAAGATATATGATCTCACACGAAACTAAGAATAAAACTACTATTAATTCTGATGTTTGTCATGTATTTAATGCTTCGACTACGAAAATCTATTTGAAATAATTATTTATATATATGGTAAAAGTGAATTTTTATAACGATTCTTCTCACTTTATTAAAACTTGCTTTTAAACCATATCGTCATTTTTAGCAGAAAGGAAGCACTCAGGTTTGATTCTGATATAAATATTGATTATACTAGCGTTTAGAGATAATGTGATTAGCTTTGATATTAGCTTTTAAATCAGTTTCGTTCTCTTTAAACATCTTTGATGTGGGAAACAAACTGTTTTGGTTTCGGTGTAAAGTCTTAAACTTAATTACTTTAGGTGAAGTAAATATGAATAACTAATTGCTTTCAAAATTAGTTAGCGCTCAGCTTCAGCTTAAATCAAATCCTAAAAACTGTAAATTCAAAAACTAAAAAATGAAAATGAAGTTCATAATATATGCATCAAATATAATATTGCATGCTAGGTTGGTTGATGTCTTTAAAGCTTTATTAATTAATTTGCACTACAAGGCTACATTTGATATTAATAATTAATTATAACCATATAATAATAAGATTGCTATAAAATTCCGCGCAAGACGGTTTCTACAAAAAAATGGTACAGCTATAAACAATTTGGCATTTTTACGATGAACATTTTTAAAGAACTCAACGTGTCTCGTCGTGTATATACCTATTTGTATTACTTACCTAACCTAGTTAAAGCTTATGGTTAATAAATACAGATTCTTTTTGCACACCTACATGGTGTGATTTCTTAATTCTTTAACTTAATTCAATTCACACAATGGCTTCGATTTAGACAGCTTTTTTGTAAACACATAATTACATAATATCTAGATAGCGGCTCAGTACAATACATGGACATAATAATAAACTGAAATCACTAAAAATATAACAATAATATAACAGTCTCTATTTCAGTGGCTACTTCCTACTTCTTCGTTCTTCCTTGAACTAAAATTCATTTCTGAATTATCTTTTGTTCAAGAAACAGCTTTTAAACAATCGTATTCTTCAACATTGATATAATTTACATTTCAGAATGCATAAAAGTTTAATCCTTCCAATAAATACTTTACCTTAAACATCATGCATATTATATAACCCATACTTTCTCTCTTAAAACATTTGCACCCTTACAGTTATTATAATGACAAATCACAGTGAGTACTACATTGACTATGAAAATCATGCTAAAATATGGTCTTCAAAAATATTAAGTCAGATTGTTTCTTCAGATTCAAAAAACTAACACTGATATATAGTCTTCCCAATTACAATCACAAACATGTACACATTTGCCATTCAAGTCAGAAGTACTCATTTTGTTATCATTATAATATATCATACATGACAAGTTACAGAGTCTATATATCATACATTTAATGTGTTGGATACTATTGAAACTTTGGTACGTAGACATAGACTATGTATTTTGTATTCTTATTTCAAGAATAAAGTGATTCCTCCTGCAATCTTAGCCTTGTTCTTCCAATTACTTTTATGACTTAATACTAGTTTGCGACAATATGAAAATACACTTCTACATACCCCTTTACATTTACATTAATACAGATTATAAAGGACATCCTCTGATGACCAGGACCGGTTGCCAAACATTTCACAAAACGCTTGATAAAATAGCTACTTTGCTTTCTGATTGTTTCATGTTGTAAACTTTTAATTCATGCATATACATATAAGACTACCGGACATGAAAATCTACTTTTGCTACAAATATGACGAATGTACTTGTACATTGTAATTAGAATAACTCTAATGAGGTCATACAGTATTTTACCCCTGAGTATAGCTTCGTTGTCTGAACATTGCTGAAATTTCCTCTGGGGTTTTGTTTTTGGTCTCGGGGACCTTGAACCAAATGAATAGCGTGAAGAAGAACAAAAGAGTGGCAAAGATGATGAAGACGTATGGGCCAAGTAGTACTTGGAGGGGGAGGAAAGTCAAGCCCACGGTGAAGTTTGCAGTCCAGTTGACAGCCACAGCGATGGAAGTTGCCATTGGTCGAGCGCCCTGACTGAAAAGTTCTGATACCAAGAACCATGGAATGGAGCCCGGACCAGAGGCGAACATGACGACAAACATGATGACCAGAACGATACTGAAGTAGGAGATCCAGGTTGCAGAGTCCTTTGAAAAATTAATGCAACACAATATCACAATACTGTATATTTTTTAAATAGTAAATAACATGCATAATATGAACCTGAGTATTAACAGTATACCTTGAAAAGAATGCATAAGAACAAGAGAACAACATCAATGAACATGCCGATAAAGCCAACAAGAAGAAGAGTTTTTCGCCCGGCCCTTTCAATCACGGCAAGAGAAACAACGGTCATGACCACATTCATCGCTCCCATGCCCAAAGTTGCCAACTGAGCGGTAGATCCAATTAATCCAGCAGACCTAGAAGATTACAGGAAATTTATAATTGTAGAGCAAACATCGCTTTTATGGATGATATGAAATGAAATCCTAATTGCCGCTTTTTGATAAGGGTTTCTTACGTGAAAATTTTGGTAGAGAAGAAAATGACAGCATTAATTCCACTGAGTTGTTGGGCAAGCATCATCATGCACGAGATGATAAGTGGCATGCGAAGTGTTTCAGATGTGAACATTTCCTTCAATGTGGTCTTTGGTACTGCCTTCATTTGCTCATATTCCGCCCTCATTTCATCAAGTTCATCATGGACTTCAATAGTTCCACGTAGCCAAGTCAGTCCTGACGATGAAAATTTATTCTCAAGTTAGAATAGACTTAACAAAATAAGGTGTTTTCATTTATTCAGCGACAATTTGTCAAGGTATACAACTTGCCTCTTTGTGCTTCAATTTCCTTTCCTTTGTTCAACAGAGTAAACTTTGGTGATTCCGGACAGATTGGAAGAGAGCAGACCTGGAAGATGGCAGGGATGACAGTACAAGCCAAAAGCCATGGCCACATTGACTCAGTTCCGAGCAGAGATTCAAGACCCAAAATCTGGCTGATTAAAATGGAAATGGTGACAACAAGCTGGTACACAGTTCCGACTGCACCCCGAAGATGTTGAGGAGAGATTTCAGATAGGTACATGGGACAGAGACCAGCATTGAGACCAGAATTGATACCGATAAAGAATCTTCCTAAAATCAACATCTCATAGTATCCACATGGTTTTGCGAATCCTTCCAAAATAACAGCGATTAGAACTGTGACATTGTTCCACAAGAGACCGGTTTTCCTAATTTTGGAAAAGTCATTGAACAATGTTATGATTTCTTTTTAAAATGGGTATATATGTATAGGCAATTCTTGATAAGATACTGAGGTATTCTAACCTTCCAAGCTTGTCAGCTATGACACCAGTCATCATGGCTCCAACAATTCCTCCAACACAGTAAATCGCAACTATCCATGCCCAAATATTTGTCACCTGGCCCTCACTGAAGTAATCTCCCCATCGTTCACGTGCCGTTTCATTGATAAATTGGGATATAAGCTGAAGAAGAAAACATTTTTGCACGAAATTAGTATTTAAATATGAATTATGCTTGTTAAAGTTTTAAAATCCAATATCATAACAATGGAACAAGTTGGGATTGTTAGTATCATCATAATATTGTAATTGTAACCCTATTTTATCTTCATTTTCAGGTGACTAATACAGATAGATTAATGCAATATATTCATTTATCAAAAGTACCGGATGATTATAAATTTCATATACCTAGTTAACTTCTCATGAATTTGAACTTTATATAAACCTGCAAAGATTAGTAACGAGTTGCCCGCTAATATTGCGGTATAACTAACATAAGGCTTCGCCTATATGTAAGTATCCAAAAAGGGATAATTCATCCTTACATAATAATCATTCCATGCTCTTCAGGGTGCCATCAGAGTTGAACTTGAATTGCAATATGTAATTATCTTAATGTCTTCAAATTAGATAGACATTTCAGAATTCATAATCTGCTGAGAACTAGTTTGTACCTGTGCGTAATGAAGCCGAATAGATGCATATTATCTGCCCTTAACGCAATTTTTCTCATACATAGGGGAGCATATCTCAAACTTAAACACTTATAATTATGAAATTATACAACAAAGTATTCAATAAGTTCGTTTATTCAAAACGAGGGCTGACTTTTTATCGTCCACGTGGGTTTGATAATTTAACTCGTGAAAATCAACTGTATGAATGATATGCAAAATCAAGAATATAGAATAGACGGAAAAGAACTGACATAGATCTGGTTAAATTAATTTAAAACAAAACGCCTATGATAAGAAAATATAATGAAAAATTCTATGTAATCATAGAATATGTATTATATTTATTCATGGATCTTGCATGTAATTATTATCTGGGTAACATTTCTGACCAAACTCAGCAAAATACGTCAGCACATGGGACATCATAAAAAATGACAAATAGCGTAGCGTAACCAAAATCTGAGCCATAGTTGTAATCGGTTTAGATATAGACAGAAAAAAATGAAGAGAATTAGCCATGAACTATAAACTTTTATTTCAAATGAAATGCATTTTAAACATCCTATTTCACTTCGTCGAGACAAATGGTTTTTCCTTCATTTGCTCGAAATTCTAAACTAGACTCGTTGAAAGCGAGACCCACCCGGCTAGAGAATATACCTCTGCATATTTACGATGACATCTTTTGGCACTCGCTACATTATCATATTTAGTCGTCTGAACTTGAACTATTTTTATATCATGCATTATATGTACCTAGGCATGATTTTCAACCAACACAATTTCATTTTCTTGAATTCAACACTTACTATTACTATTAGTAGATGATGTGGGGAGTTTGCTAATAATAATGAACCTTTTGAGCATTTTTCATAATAGTAGTGCATTGTACTGGTTCAGACATTCAAACTGAATAATCTCAAGAAAGTAATGACGGGATCACGTCATAATACGATTTGGATACTGTTTCCAAACTCATACCATTCAAACAATTGAAAGCTTTTACACGTTCGTTGATTCAATACATTGAACAAGGTAATCAGTGATAGTTAGCGAATTCAAATTTTTAAATATGACAGCGGTTTCATAATAATGATCTACCAGCAACCCCCTGATCACTGCTTCCGTGAAGTTGTTGTATTGTGTCAAGGTTATCGAAAAACAAAATTGGCTTATTGTCAGAATGATATTTACGCTGTGGGATGTGGTTGGATGCAATGTTATGTCGTGAGAGGTAAAAGAAGTACAATTAGTACAGTTGTTGTCTTTAAAAATGCAGTTTTTACTACACATATTGTTTATGTTTTCTCCTATCTGGCAGCGATAGCTAAAATATTTTGGATCGTTAGTACACTTGCCCACAAAAATTTACTAAAATGATGCTATTCCGCAATCGTTATGCATACACTCTGGTGTATTTCCTCTACGGAAAATAGGATGAGCGGACTCAGTACATTTAACTTTCTGTTACAAAAATAGCTCGGGAAGGTCAAAGTCAGCGTACCGTGTACGTCTGAAGATTAAACAAAATTTACACTTTTGTAGGGGGAAGCTTCAGAGTATAAAAAATAGAAGACAAGTTTTATTAGAGCGCGAGTGAAAGGCATTTTTTGTTTATAAGTTTCATTCACTCCATCTCATTTGTTTAACATAAGTTTGCAGCAACGCTTATAAACTAGCAAATAAGAAGTTTGGAAATGTCCGGTTTTTTAGATTACGATTACAATACAATGTTCATTATGGGGACGAGAATACCTATTTGAAATGATTAATTAGCCTACTCGTGTATCATAATGACATGGAATTCCCTTACCTCTTGTGGAGCATTGAGTACACCAGTATTGTAACCATGTTGGAAAGCTGAACCAAATGCTGCAGCTGCAATGGCCAATGCAAGTCTTGCATTAAGTCCCTGAAAAAAGCAAACACAAATCAGTCAAAAGTTATAGTTACTACTTTGAATTCGCATATAGTGGGTTGGTGTGACTATACAAACAACGCTTTTATTTTACAAAATGCATAGTCATTTAATTGAAGTAAAAATAGTGACTCATTGTGTAGGGTGCATTCATTAGTCTAGTCTCTTTTGCATTTTGATGCGCGCCCACTCCAAGGTTATATTGGAACGAAGTCGATTTTCAATAGATTTTATCATTGCAATACCATTATCTCCGTCATCAGCATCATTATGAGTCTCGATGGAATGGTATGCTCACAACTCAACAAAATGCATGCAACTAGAAAATTTATGACCAAGATCAGTACCAAGCATGACGCAAGTAAAACAGGTAGACAAACCATAAAGATGGAAGACGTCTTGTAATGAGTTGTGTAAATAACATTCTCCTGTGTTTACCTATACGTGCAAACATAAGCAATCACAATTTAGATGCTCATTAAATGCCACTTTTCAATAGTTTGCATAGTTGATAGTGTCCATGTTTCATCTCGGTACTAAAAATATATGCAATAATTTTTGCAACATGACCTTCAAATGTAAATGTTTCCTTCTTACGATTGAAAAATAGTGCAATAAATGTTTCAGATTACAATTCTTGCATCCAAATTAGATAATATGACATAAGGTGAAAATAAGGAATCTGGATTTTTAGCATCAAATTCCATGCTACATATAATTTAAGCAAGTGTACAGAGAAATGATGGTCGATGTTTTGGAAATTTACTAAATTTATGAAGGTCATCTATGTAATATAATTCTGACTGAGGTATCCGGATTATAGCAGATGCCTCTAGTAAAAGGCAGCATTTTCGGTATAATTGTAATTAAGCTAAGGTATTCGGAGCAAAAAAAAAAACCAAATTGATTCGGATGAATAATTGTGCTGTTGTGATCATAAAATAATATAAATTACAGCTTGACACGACAGGTAATTTAAAATGGGAGCCAATGTTCTAAAGTTCTACTACACACCTGAATCTATAGTTTTACTAAACGCTGCTGTTACTTCCTTTCTTGCCAGTGGCGTGTCCTTTCAAGGATAACCAGAATCATACAGTAATTTTCAATAATTCCAAATGTCAATGAGTTGTAGAGCAAGTTGCCTTACCCTCCCTTCTCATTGTGTAATTTCGGCAGCTTGTCAATTGTGTGTACCCAAATGCTATCTGATTCTGATTTCAAACCGTGATTTCGTTTCATGCGTTCTGCATGTTTCAATCCGGTTTTTAAATAATTCTCTTGGAAAACTACAGATTTGCATAAAACTATTTGTATCCTTTGATTCCTTTTGCACATAACAATCAGTTTGCTTGCGTCATATCCCAAAGGAAAAGGGCAGCATCCTTGAAAATGCGTAGTGAAAAGAGTAAATTAACTCTCATCCCTACGCAATTTATTTGCTATAACGAGCAACCTTTAATTTCATAGCAGATACCTGTGTACCTGTGTATTTAAGTGCGGAGCCAAGCCTACGAAAACTCCTCCAATCCAACCTCATTATTTCCAAGAAGTACAAGTAAGACTATTGCTTTGCAATAGAATGATTGGATTATCAACATCGATTATTGGAGTATCTACTTTTATCTTAGCAGCAACATAGCGTAAGTTTTGCAAGTATTTGTGAAATGGACACGCAAAATATATGTACTTAAAGCTCTCTAAATGTCAAAATATCCATGCATCTCAGACAAATCTAATTCTTCAGATGAAACAAGGGCGATGATGAGATGACAATGGCACCTTAGCACATCAGTCTTAATCTAAGATGTGCCAAGCCAATGCATGTATGTAATTTTCCATTATTTTCATGAAGTACATGTATGTATGAGTTTTCTTCAATTTGACATTGATTTCAATGCTTCAATGTATAACTGACAGAATAATATTATATTACATGTATTGTATTGCTTGTAAGATTTTTGGGTGTTTTTTAACATATGAATTTGACAACGTGATGTTGAATGACAGATTTAATTATTATGACAAGAAGTATCAAAGTATGAATTCATTATATAATAAAGGTATTTTGTAAATTTATGCATCGTCCTCTAGAAACCAACAAACTAGTTTCCGTAAAAAATGTATCTCGATAATTATTCATAATATAAAGAAAAGTTAATATCATACCGCTCTTTGGATGTAAGGCATCGTGTCGAGTTTTTTATACAAATTTGCACTAGAAAGTATTCCCTACAAGAGAGCTGGATAAACTGTTAAAGGTATCTATGAGAGCTATTTAACACTGTATCACAGAATTTAAGAGTATGGACATGGATGTAATTGGAAGCTGGTCACTTCTCTACTCGAAAGATGACACGGACACGATTTAACTAATACCCAAATCTGCAAGATACAAAACACTACGAAATGACTGGTATTTGACAATAGACAGTTGCCGTTTAATCTAAGTAATACTGTGTAGGTAATTGTATCATTTAATTGTTGCTTTTCTATTAAAGTTTTTTGTAATTCAAGATGCGAGTAAACGGAAGCGTTATCTTTACTTTTGCATCAGTTCCTATGAAATCTGAACTTGACAATCTATGAAATAATTCTGATGTCTTTTGCCGATCTGCTATCTACAAAAAGAACTAACAAGATGTCAAAAATAGCTCGTCTCCGCCGTGTCGCTGACATTTGCGTAAATTCGATTCAGATTTTAATACAAAACGTAAACTCACTTTAGTAAACTATGGAAGCATTAAGCAATAGATAGGCACATACTTATACAAAAAATACTAATATTATGCTTAGCATTTGCTTGGAAAGCATGCAAAATGTATTTCTTAGGAATGGTTGTGACAACGTCATTAGACATTTTTATTATGCATGGATTGCCAAAACTACGTACAATTCACCGTTAATTTTAAGTACGTACACAAATATGTTGAAAGTGTAGCAAAGAGGGCATTTCTTAATATAAACGGAACCCGGAGCATGATGCAATACTGAAATCAATGCAAAGAAAAGTCAAGAATATTATGCTGATGCTGTGAAATCAATGGTAGCATCAACGAGTAGGAGCGTGGAGCGGTTATGTACATGCAGCAATAGTATTTTCTCGCAAAAAAAGGCTTGGCCGGTAAGTGTCACACACACCACCAGTTGGAAGCTTTTCATTGGGTATTGAAGTAGGCGTTGATGATATAAAATGCTTTTGGCAAACTTCCAACAAGATAAATGAGTGCATAAAAACTGTTAGGAGGACACACTATACATTCGTCTACTCTACCTACAGTATTACGCTCTCGTTTATTTATAGAATATAAACAGAGGTGATGATAATACACGCTGTGAAACAGAATGGATGGTAAAATACAATGATGCATTTTTTTTGCACGTATCCTTTTACCCATTTCCTTTATTCCATTCCAATGGGCTCCATGCTGCGCCTCAATGTGCTGCAAACTTCATACACTGCTCATCACAATCAGTACCAGATTCCTTATTTCTTTGAATTTGAATTGGTGGAAGCTTACGTGACAGAGTTATAATAATAGTTCAAACAAAGTTGATTTTATTTTATTGTATGCTACTGCGTATATTATGCATCCTGTTTCTTTTGTAAATATTGCATCATGCATATTTTTATTAAGGTTATTCAACGCAACGTACGCTCTCGCTTTCTTTGCAAAAAATAACTGAATATATGCGTTGCATTGGTTTTACCACTGGAATTTGCCATCGTCATGATTCATTCATTATTGTTGGAAGTCATGTGGCTATGTCTGCGACTCTTGCCTTCATTGCTTTTCGGTGGGTCGTCGAGATTCTTTGAACTCAAAGAAAATGCGCAATACCCTCCAAACAATACACTGTATGTGAGAACGAGAAGAACGTGACAAAAACAAGGACTAGCCAGAACCAGCAAGTCTTCACGTCTCGTTGTAGACATCACCCAGGAAGTTTTTGTGTTCATGAATGCATTGCCATAGACTGGTTGGCATAATCGAGTTAGAGCTAGGTCAACGATTCATGTAATTTGCATGTAAAAGATAGAGGTATTTTATTGCTTTGATCAAGTATTCAGACAGTTTATAGACGAATTCCAACAGACAAATTCATGTAAAAAACGACTTCCTTCGTCTAAAATTTAGAAGGTATAAAAAATAGTCTCTCATGAGGGAAGTTCAATCACGTATGTATTTCTCCCGACCCATTAGACTAATATATACAGGTTTTAGATGCACATGGAACGAAACCATCAAAGTTTTAATGTAGCATGAATATTTATGATAAATCACTAATGTTTTACTTTTTGCTTGACGCAAGTCTACACCTAGCTAGCCATATTATATTGTGGTCACACCATACATATTGTTGTAATATTTAAGGTATATTTATACTCTAGTGAGCTTCTGTAGACTTCCAATGAAATGAATGATTTAATTAACACATCTCCTGGAAATGGATTACTGTATCAATATTTAGCTTATTTACAAATATCTACTAATTTCGCCCTACAACATTTTTATGATGTATGAGATTGATTTTATTTAATAGATGTACTCTATTTTTCATTGAAAAACAAAGAGCTTATATATATAACTAGAGGGAATATGACCCCCTAATTTAAAGGAAAACAATCAAAAAAACTGTGATTGA
>JAQIXX010006679.1:0-11892 GCA_034700605.1 Willowsia nigromaculata | reverse complement strand
CGGTAGTATTTTGGTGGTGGGGTGGTTGGTAGCCGGAAAATTTTAAGAAAATTGGTGGTCGGTAGTCGGTGTTGGGGGATTTACTTTGGTGGTCGGTAGCCGGTAGTTGGTGGGCAAACCCAATTAGCATCTCTGCTATGTTCATTACCTTTCAAATTGAGGTCACCAATTTGTTGTCTATCAAGGTTTGGTTTCTCTTGAAACGAAAGATTCCATTTTGTATGTAAAGTAGTACATTCTTGGGTAATGCACCATTCCACCAAACTAGTTTGAAGGACAGGGCAGTCTCCTAAACTTCTAACAAAGTAAATAGTGCATTCCGGGAAAAGTATGAATACACTGCTGTAAGTAGAAATCACAGAGGAAGGGGAAATGTGAGACTCAAATGTTTCCATTTTATAAATAAAAATAAAACACGACCAAATTTTAGAAATTCAAACTTTTAATTTAACAAATATGTACTGCGTTCTATCAGTCTGAAAATGCTTACTTGTTGTAGTAATATTTCAAAACAGTATGAAAAGCTGCTAATGAAAGCGACATACTTGTTAATGATAAACGAATGAAGCTTCAATCAGTCATTACTAGATAGAAGTATGTATAGTAAACAAATTAATGGTCTGCAAATTATTGTGTTCAAAATTTGTTAATTACTCCTTGTCATTATTTAACGTATAAAGCATATACTAAACAATGACAATACAATTTAACAAATATCTATGTAAATATGAAAAAAAGACAAGAAGTTGTGAGAGATAATTAAGATTGACAAGGCGATTCAAGCAACCTATTTGCCCAAGAAGATCCAAAGCCATTAAAATAAACAGCAGTTGATTGTTATATGCCTTCCTAAAACTCTATCATTAAACATAAGTTGGGCTGTTATGTACGCCATCGTTTACATATTCGGTTCATTTTTGTTTAGTCAATATTTTCCTGGATAGCTACATTTTCAATAAATAATGTCCCTTTTTATTCAAAACCGCCTGTCCAGTAAGTAATTATTGAATTAAATTTGATTTGAGAAAATTGGTTTTTGTTAATTTTTGAGGTGCATTGGGTAAATTAATAAAAAATTCATGGTTATATTATAACAATAGTTTTGTGAGGCTTCAACTGACATTTTTGCTACTAAAAACCGCTGTTTAAAAGTTATATATATTATGCCCCCTTCAAATTAATCGAGTCAGATGAATGCTATTTTGTGGAATCTGTTCATCCTCATTACATGAATTAAATAAATAATAGAAAAAATTTGGTCGCCATAATATACACAATAACTTTCCTGAAACCGTTTAAACAGCAGTTTAAACATGTACTAAATAACCTAATTTAAGTATGAATGCTTACTAATTAAAAATTTACCGCTCCCAATTGAAGGAAGGGATTTGGTGTATCTAATAAATACTTGCTGAGGTATTAGGAAATATTTGGATTACCTAAATATTCAAAAAAACAATTTCAACAGATCATGATTAAACATCACAAAATACCTAAGAATTACTGTAAACGACGTAGAATACATAAACTGGTATTGTCTTACAACCCAATTGGAATAAAATTGCAGTCGATCACTAATACTAAATATTTAATATAATAGTTTTAAAACTTTCACAATTGACTTTAACAAGACTGGCAATTTATTACTCATAACTATAACCAAATATTTGACCAAATGTGAACATCTTTGCTACACGTGATGTTGTCTGAGATTATTTTGGTATATTCATGACTAATCTGCCTCAAAAAGTGTTCATAGCAAATAGGAATGCCTTCCTTCACTTGTATGATGCGATAGTTAGAGCTACAAACAAGACTGAAAGACAAAATTGGCGAATTGTGCTCAATACAAATAAAATATTTTATTATACGAAATTTAGCGTTCTTATGTTGGCTACCAATGAATCTGATTTTGCTGCATCTTGACCAAAATTACCGCAGCCAATTAAAGCAAAGTTCATTCCAATCTGTTTCAGTTAATTAAGCAAATGTGTGTGTGTGGAACTTTCTTCCAATCTAAGAAAACCTTCACTATTGTTAAGTTTTCTCACCAATTGTATCTGCAAAACCATGTTACATAATTATTAAGGTGTTTCTAAAATGAGTTTGGCTAAATTTTCGTTCAAAATTCATCACATGTTTCAACAAATTGTTCCCCTTCCATACTTTGTGGATAAATATCAATTCAAATATTTAGTGAATTCAACTTATAACCGTAAACATCATAAAATATTTCGTCTTTACAGCCATTGGAGTATCCTACTTTTATCAAATTTTGTTTGTGGCCGTTTGGCTTGGCTAATATACTGTTGGAATTCATATACAACTCAACACGTTGATGAGGCGGTTTTGTATACATTAGCAATATGCGGTCTAATTATAATTTCTACTTCATCCTTCTGCGTCACCGAATATCAGGATACATTTTTATATGTTATGAACCAACACATGAAACTTGTTCCGCGCAGTGACACAATGCCGGTCAGTTACACAGAAACTTTCTCCACAGTCCTGGTTCATGGCATTTCTCTCGTCTTATTCTTTGCCCCAGTGGGAATGGCAACAATCCCGTTTGGAGCAACATCCTTCCCATTACAGTTAATTTTTGGAACTAGTATGTTTATAAAAATCGTCGCATGTATTATGTATGGATCTGTGACATTTTATGGTGCTTGTACTTTCGCATCCATGTTTTTTGACTGCTTAATTTTTCTCGAAGGAATTCAGTTGTTTTTAAAAGATTTAAAAGTATTGAACAAAACAGAAAGTTGGAAATTGTCCGATTTTTATACAAATTTGCATAAAATCAACACCGCGAGAATTCATATAGAAGGAGCTTTAGAAATTACTAGTATATTTCTTACAGTTCTTATGTACGTAGGAATGTTGCTGGCTTCATGTACCGGGTATGCTTCATTTACCATGAAAAACCATGTGGGAATAAGCACCTACATTATGATGATAACTCTGACCATATCTGCTTTGCTTGTTGCAATAATATTTACTTATATGTCTAATGTTCCATATAAACAGATTAATAGTTGTAAAAATAGTTGGAGGTTGTATATTTATGACAAAATTCCGAAATTGATGTTGAAAAGTGTGCCTAACGTTGGTTTCAAATTTTGGCCTCATGGCATTGTAACAGCTAAATTGGGGATAAGCTTGTTGGATGATATTATTCAAAATATTACGTCTTTACTTTTGATGTTTCCTGATGTAAAGTAAGTGTAAAATGCATATTTTTGGAAATATATTTGGAAATATTTATTATTCGTCGCATAATACAGTTTGTTTTAAATATGACTTCATACTTGCAATAAATATAATTGAGAATAAATTTAAGGAAGGTTTTGTTTTAAAACACGCACTTATTTTATGCCTATTACGAACACTAAGCTATGATGTCATATTTTCTGTTGGAACATCTAAATTTCAAATATTTGTGGTGTCGGGTGTCACGGATTGAACATTTGTGCTTTGAATATTTCTTGAATATGACAAGGTAAACGAGCAAAAGTTACAAAGAGTACACTTTGCTTGGTACTCCTTCAAACTAAAAACCTTAACCAAATTGCACAAGAGGCATAATATATTTATCGAGTTTATAATAATTAGTATGCCAACAAATTCACTGAATCCAATACGATTGCCAGGAACTAACACCTGTGAAGTCTGTCTCCTCCCAAGTTGAAGGTACAACTCATACGCAAAAGTTGCCCAATCGTCCCATTTAGTCATTAGACCGCTTTCAAACATTCTCGAATAACTTTCCATGAGCCAATCTCTGTTAACCGTATAGATTTCTAGATGGAATGGATTTTCCGATAGAGTTTCTGGTACAACATAACACATAATATCTTCGAACCCAAGAATATTTCTGATCGCTTTTTGTAAAAACTTCAAGGCTAGGTGTGAATTCTCACTAAATATTTTAACATTCTTTTTCATCATGTGCATTACATGCAATCTAGTATTTAGTGGCTCATTTGCTTCTACAAAACTGTCGTTGAGGATGTTTAGAATACCTTTGCGTTGAAAATCGTGACTATGGGACTTCCATGGACTTAATGGTCCCTCCCACAAAATCTTATATCCCGCTTTTAATACACTTTCAATCGACTTGTAAGGTTCCGTTGGAGTTGGGACAGTCAAAAGACTAATAATTCCATTCCCGTAAAATCCACAAACAAACAACCCAACAAACTGTATCAAAATAATGGATTTGAACTTCGCAAGATATGGTGGCACCGAATTTCCAACCAATGTTCCAAAAACGTCCAAGACCATCCAGTTTGCGTTCCTCTTTATTGTCTTCCAAGTTGCTAGTATTGAGTAAAGTGCAACGAAAGATACAACAAGTCCCCAAATATCCCAATCAAAAGGTTCTATCCAAGTTGTAAAATTTGCAGGTTGAGTTTCATTTCTTTGATGTTCGTTAATACAGTAGAGCAACTTCCTTTCAGTGATCTTCGCTAATCTAAAACCAGCCAGTATATAATGTTGAGAAAGTGCTGTGACATAACTCACAGAGTTAACTATATACTGTCCTGATTCGGAATGATCAACATTATCCCACTCGTCATCCTTTGAAAGTAAATTGAATGACATATTATGAGCTTGAGACAGAAATATTGATGACATGAGTTCATTTCCGCATTGAAATGCATATATCGAATTAAACAGAAGCTTTTGGCACTGTATTTTGTTAGGCTTTTTTGAAAGTTTGTGGACATATTTCATATTTACAAGTACATCTATTTTACGCTGATTTCCAAATCGAAATAATTCTTTTTGCTCGGTTTTATCCAAAAGTTTTTTGATGTTTTTTGAATTGAAAATTTCAGTTGGATAGGTGCAATACCCACTGCATAAAACAAAATATTTTACTACGACTTGGTGATATTTTGTATTTGGCTGGGGTCTGACAGTGCTTAGAAACATTACTATTTTTAATGCTGGAAAGTTCATCCAATCAGGGAGTTCAAAGAACCATAGTTCATTCCTTCTTGAAACATGTTCCACAATAGTGATAAAAATTGAGTCAGTTTTCATTCCGTGCTCGTGAAACACGTGCTTCTGGACACTTTCAAATTGCAAAATAACACACAATGGCTTTCTATGCTTGTATGGGAACCGATGAATTACTCCAGCATCGTAAAAATTTAACACAATCTGTACAAATGTGAGGTCGCGCTGTATTCCACACGAGTGAAGATCGAAGTCGCTAATAAGTAGTTCGTAATTGTTGGATATTTCCTCTAAAACAGAGAATAATGTGTTTACAGTTTTCCTAAACGCTCTATATTTACATGGTTCCATCACACAGATGTTAAAAAGGAAAGAGAAAGTGAAACACGTAAAAGTGAAATTCTTCATTTTGATCATTATTTGGTGAATCAAATTATTTGAATATTTCAGATTTTACTTGACTAAATGACTTTTGCTTATGCTTGTCAAATTGAATCAGAAATTCCAGTCACAACCACCAGTAATTAAATGGTGATGAGATGAATTGAAAACAACAGCACCAACTTATTTTAATGTCTAGAAAGAATGTTTGACGGGCTATAATATTCAACATAAATCGTAAACAAACGGTTGAGCAACAAACAAGAGGCAGACGAGCTCTAGTCTGGTCTGAGGTTATGTCTGTTTTGACGTAGTCTACGTCTAAACAGAATCCAATTCACGTAGATCGTTCAGGTAGCGTACACGTGCGTAGAGTTGTAAAGGTGACCAGAATTCGTCTTGGTAAATACCGTCATTTATTGGGTAAAAGGATGTGTGTTAGAACACATGCAAGAAAATGGATTTTTACACTTTATTTATTACCAGCTAATAATTGAAACCCAACGCTTTTTCATTAGTGAAATTCTTTCTGCACGCGCTCTCGTGTGATGTAAGCAAGATGGCTTATTAAAAATTTAAATTAATATTTTCGGACATAGCTTTACAGGCTACTTGACACGATATGTAAAGTAAAACAAAGCTATTATATAAAGCTTATCAATAAGCGTGTTATTGGAATAAGACTAGGTAAACGTAAAATGTAATTAGAAAATTAGTAATATTCCTCTGTAATATGGGAAAACACATTCGCTTTAGCTTTAAGCTAAAGTTACATTA
Source organism: Willowsia nigromaculata (assembly GCA_034700605.1). Lineage (NCBI taxonomy): Eukaryota > Metazoa > Arthropoda > Collembola > Entomobryomorpha > Entomobryidae > Willowsia > Willowsia nigromaculata. Next base: position 5,763 of record JAQIXX010006679.1, on the reverse strand, counting down.
CAATTAATATTTGCTGACTATATCAAACTTGGCTACCATAAATAATGAAAAAAAACCGCTTGTTTTGGCTCCAAACACCATGATCAATTTAATTAACGAATTTGTTGAACCAGAAACTTTGATAAACATGTAAAAATTTAAATCTATGCTTTTCAGGAAAGATTGGTTTCGGTGAAGCAATCAATAAATCAATGTATAAATCCTCATATCAAGACAATTTAATCCAACCTAACATGTTTGAAATACGAAATTAAAATAATCGGAATACGCTTAATGCTTTATTTTAAAATTACAATTAAAGAATGTTTAATGGAGAATTTCAAGGGATTGTACTAACGTGATTAAATATTTATACATAAGTTCGAAGAATTTTATGAACGAGGCTTAAAACTGAAAAATAATTTATGTCACGCTCAATCTCTTGGAGAAGCAAAATGTCATCCTTATCCACGCAGTTTTAATTTATCAAGTTAAAGTACACATATTAGGTGGATAACTAAATTTATGTTTCAAAAAATTTGCAATGCTCGAAATATACATATACTGCTTTTAAAATATTCTTGATTAAACTGACGATAAGTAGTGTTTTGATTGTCAAACTTTTAGTTTGAATGAGTATTTGCTTTGTAATTGAAACAAAATGATCTCAAGAATGAAAAATTATTATTTTAGCTCTGACATGTATACAAACACCGTGTATTTATGCCTCACAAAATATGCAGTTGAGTAACCGTTTATTCAAGTGGTATTTTTAATTTGAAAATTTTCGATGCAAAATAAAACTCAAAATTGTCATTGCCTTGAAACAAATCTTCTTTGCAAGTCATTGTCTTTTGAAACCTCAACGGGTTCATTCAAAGCAAAATTTAGCAGTTTTGTTGGAATAAAAAATCCTGGTTGTATTCAATACAAGTAATAAAATCACATATAATTATGCATTACCGGATTTATCATCTGATTTGCTCTTTAATATTAAGTTACAGTAACAGAATCAATGCAGTCTCACACTGCAATGTGAAACCACTTAGGAATACCGTCCAACATATTTTAAATGTTCAAAGTTCTTACAAATATATCAATCATATCATTTTCAATGACCTTGAGGACTGTGAGTATCGATTCAATCAAAATCATTATACGTTTCTCAAAAACTACACAAAACAACTTGAGTATTACTTTCCACTTAGATATGTAAAAACTCACACCTTCATCATATCTAAGGACGGACATGACTTATTTCGCATATATCAGCAGTACGCAGTGCATGTATCTGTAATCTGTCTTGTCTTTACAACGGTTTTAATAAATCCGAATCAGGATATGGATTTTGAGCTATTTTTTCCTCGGGTTGCAGTAAATCTTCCATCTCTCAAAATTCTAATATATACAGTTACACACAAAGGAGTGGTGAAAATACAACATTCAATTGTTTTTAACGGATACTGTCATAACCATGGGGACATCCAAATAACGGAAATACTAAGCAATCCAGGTCGTGCTCATAAAAATATATTCTGGAATAGCAACCTCAGAAAAATATCTGCGTTCATTTTTACAAAGCACAAGAGTCCCTACGAATATCCTGGGAATCAATACACAGCTTGCTTGGAAGAAAACATTTATTCCCATGACTACAGATTCTGTGGAATGGAATTAATGTCATCACTACTTCTTGCGTCACATCATAATCTAACTTTGGATGCCTATCCTTATGGGGACAAACGAACATGGGAGGACAATTATACATCAAATATTGCGCAATATATCAGAAATGACGTAACGTATAACAATTACTACACCCTTTCAGAAACATATTGGATCATATCTGGATTCAGCATTTCAAAACAAGTGAAGACACAGCTCTTGTACTGCTTGAGACGTAAAGCTGGGAACAATGCAGCCCAAATCGATTTTTCAACTTGGATGGAACCTTTTAGCCCAATTATTTGGCTCCTCATACTAATTGCAGTAATTGGCTTTACATTTATTATAAAACTAAATTTAAGAAATGTGGGGTATTGCATGATAGCTTTAGACATATTTGGGATCACTTTGGGTGAGCAACCAGCAAGTAGATTGACTAAAATTAAATTTTGTATTTTAGTCCAGATTGTAGGCATGTATATTTGTTGCTTTTACGGAAATGGAATCATAAGTGTACTTACGGTAGCAAATCGTCCAACTTTATATGAAACCGTCAAAGATATCTTAGAAGCAGGAAAGAAAATCATCTGGGAAAACTACATGCCCAACTCTCCGTGGGATGAGTTTTATCATGCCTTTAATACAAAAAACCTCGTTCATATCCTAAACGACAGTTTTCTTTCTCTAAATGATAAAATTTCAAGTGAAGATACGGGAAATATGCTGTTGGGCAATTGCATTCAAATAGTTGATTCCAACTATGAAGATTACAAATCAATGATGAACAGTTTCATTGCTAGATATCTTAAGGAAAAATCAGCTGAGTGTTACTTTGTAAATGAATACCTTGCTATGAAAATGTTCTTTCTTGAGATGTACACTATGAATAGAGTTTGGCTGACGGAGACGTACTCCAGAATTCAGGAAAATGGGCTCATAAATAAATGGGAACAATGGGAAAGTCGGGCATTTAGGTATTACGAGAAAATCGGTATTAAAGATCCAAATCCAAATTCAGTTATTCCGGGAGATCTGATTGGAGCTCAAAAACTATTCGCAGTCTTAATCATTGTAGGAGGTGTCACATTATTAAGTCTTGTGATCTTTATAATAGAAATTATGCGCAATCAGTTAAACACTTTATTCAAATATGTAAGAAAGATTTAAACAATTTATATGTAGCACATGGAACACAATATGGATAAACAGCAAATGTTATATGTACACTTTAACAAATACATGTATTAGTCATTAAATGAATTATATTTTCATTCCTATTTAGTTCCGAACATGACATATTTTAGTAATAATCTTGTAAGCTTAAGAATTTAGATTTATTTGCAACTGTGGATAAGGATATGAGGTGACTGTATATTACATTTGTAAATACTTTTATGCAAAATGTTTTTTAAAGATAAAGTGATTAAAACTTTGTGCATTGATATTATAAAAGATATTGGTTGCATCAGTTCTTCGTTCAAGCTATTAATGAATAGAGATAACAACGATAGTCACAGGTAGGTACGAATCTTCTGATTATATGATGCATGAAATGAGATCATTCATGACACGTCATTCTTTGATAACCGACTTATTCCAGTTGACTTAACAAATATTCATTTCATAAATGTTTTGCATATATTGTACCAACAAAATCAAGGACAAACACATATTGAAGGGCATATATTCAATTTTCACTCAGACAAGTTATCTTATCTCAATAATTAAAAGGATGTTAAGTTTTAGTATCTAATCAGCAGGAGACTCGAAACATCTCATCGTGTTTTCGCTTTCTATTCTACTTTGCTTTCTGAGCACAATTTACGTACATCAATATATTTTCATTTGTGAATTTACTATAGTTCAAAATATATTTCTTCAAAATGCTTCCATTCGGGATATTTGTAGTCAGCTTGATTTTACCTCTTCAAATGGAATCGGTTGCGTTCATTTTTGCAGAGAAAGATTTTAGGAAGGCATCTTACAACGAGACATGTGACAAATTACATTTGTGTTGGTCCAGCTATGACTGTGTTTCTGAACGGTGTGAGTGTAAACCCGGAAAAGTCTACGAGACTGCCACTAAAGTCTGCTGGGACATTTTGGAAACTGGTGAGTCCACCAATAAAAATGGTGTTTCTTGCTTTTACGATGTCCAGTGCCAAGCAGGAAGTTGGGGACCATTGTCTCGTTGCATTAAACGGACAGGTAAATGTGAATGCTTTGACCATCAAACAAAAGGAAGAAGGGATATGGTCATGTTAGATGACAAATGTCACCTTCTGAAACTTGTTGGAGATCAGTGTGAATCTCATGAAGAATGTCAAGAAACTATTGAAGGTCAAGTTCAATGCAGTGAGCAAAGCGGGAAATGCGAGTGCGATGATGGATATATTCCAAACAAATCCAAGAAGTCCTGCTTACCGATTACGATAAAGCCAGAAGACATTTGTGAAATTGATGAGCAATGTCAACTTGGACCGTTTGGAGCTTCATCAAAATGTTTGGAGACTGGCCACTGCAAATGTGGGAAAGGCTCAGAATTTAAACATGAATTTAGAATGTGCATTGAAAATAATCCACAAACGGAAAATGTACAGATACAAATCAGATTCTTTGCTGAGAAATTTGGAGATAGATGTGGCATTCCCTATCAATGTCGGGCGGGCGCACTTGGAAACTACTCCAAGTGTATAAGCGGACAATGTAAGTGCCATTCTCTAGGTGGGGAGGAGAGCTTTTATCATCCCATAACTCATAAATGCTTTCTGGAAAGGAGATACAATGACAGTTGTTATGACGACGAAGAATGTCAGGCAAGCCTTGGATTACAAGTAAAATGTGGTCATCCTAAAAGTGAATATCTGGAAACCGGAAAGCGTTGTTACTGTCCATTTGGAATAGTTTGCAGAAGTAATTATATTGGTAGTACCAGCAGCATCCACAAATATTTTCCAATTTATAGTTTTGTAAGTTTGTTATTTGCAATCTTTATCGCTTGGAATATATTACAAACAAATATGAAAAAGTTATAAACACGAGTTTTTGAATTGATCCAATAAATGTATTCACAAACATAGGAATCAAAACAAAAATTTGCTTTGCCAATATCTATCAAAATTGAATTTTACAATAACTAATCAATCATTCTAATTTGACTTGTTTACAACCAATATTCACCAAATTTGTTTTATACGTTAATGAAATTTAAAAAACCTTTGGATTAGAGTTGGTCTCTTCCTGGTATTAGAAATCAAACAATATTGGGTAAGCATTTGCTTTGACCCATTTAATTTCAAAGTACCAGTTTGTATGTTTAAAGTTAACTAATGTAGAGAAAATCATTTATGTTTGTTGAAAAGTTATTATTTGTTTGCTTTATGTAATAACCTGCTATCGTGTTCTAATTCCTTTTGTCTGAGACATAAACATTATTTTACGTACTGACAAACACACATTATTCTGGCGTAAGCTTTACGTAGCAGCGCGTAATTTAATTGTTCATTGAATTGTTTGTTACAAACTAAACACAGTTCTTCTATTTTTTTGATTACAGTCTGAAAACCAAATTGTTATTTGGATTGGCACAACAAAAAGCTATTAACTGAAAAATTTCATGATCTATGATTCATTGTTTTACCCGAATTTCACATCAAAATATCTTGAAAGTGAAAATTGAGTCGATGTTCAGCATAAAATGACTTTCGGAAGACAATCTAAAAGTATCTCTAAAACTTGATTTTTTTCTGATCATACTTTAAGCGTTAATTTTTTTGTTTCCTGCTCTAGTATTTTAAATACATATGTACGGAGATAGAAATCATTGATGTATACTATTTTATTAGATTTGGCTGCACAATACGTAAGTAAGCCACATCGACATTAAAAAATCCGTATTGAAATCACACTGAAATTTTGAATATTATTTGAAGAAGTTGAAATAAGTGTTATGCCAGGTATTACATAAGTGTCTGGTGTTATGTAGTACTGGAAACGTGTACACGATTTGGAGATTTTTAAATCGTGTCGTGTTTGGTGCAAAACGATGTGAAAACACGGAAAACGTTTCGTGTTTAGGGCATTCGTTTCGTGTTCGTTTTGTGTTGGAAGAAACACGAA
>JAQIXX010006678.1:0-11893 GCA_034700605.1 Willowsia nigromaculata | reverse complement strand
CAGCGTCATCTCACACTGCCAAGAAGACTCAGCGCTATGCAGAGGAGCTTAAGGAAAACAACGGTCCCCAAATCATCTCCAATTCAGAAATTTCTGTAAAATCTCCTGACATAAGTCCTTTGGCCTTTTTTGGATTTGGGTTTTTAAAGCAAGCTATTTGGAGGCGTCGCGCAAAAACTTTGGACGGGCTTTGGAAATGTCTGAATGAAGAGTGGAATAAGAATTCTCCCACCCTGATTGGAAAAGTGTATGAATCTTGGAAACGACGATGCAGGGCTGTAGTAAAGGAAGGCGGCTATCACATCCAGCGAACAAATCATTCAAAAAATTTATATTTAAAATTTTTTGAATCAATAAAGTGCCCAGATTACGATGAATAACCCTTAGTATATATATTGAAGAAACATTTTATTTCAGCTCTTTGCCGATACATTATTCAAAAGTATATAATTTTTCATCACAATCACATACAGTTTCAAGAACGTCAATCAATTATCAATATTATATAGCTTACCCATACAGACTACGCAATGGTGGATGTGCAAACTCCCTAAGAGCACGGCATCGGTGAGGCTAAATCCTTAAAGAACCTGAGTACAACAATAAATATACGGAATGCTCGCTACTTGCAATCGAGGTACATACTACAATTATAATTTTCTACTGTTACTGAAACGTTAGAAAATCGTATTTGATTTATCAGGGAGTTAAATATAATGTGTGTTGTGAATCAGAAATGCTCATTAAGCATCCACACGCAAATGCATAAAATTTTAAACATGAACAGAATAAAATATTACAAAAGCCCATAAACGTAATTTTACACATAGTTTTAAGTATTTCTAAGAGATACCAAGTGAGTGCATATCGCTTTGGTGTGGTGCGTCATTACTTTTATTGCCAACCACACTGCTTTAAATGCAGCTGAAATTTTATGTTTTATCAAATATCTATTTTGTCGCCAAAAAGTTAAAAGCTTCTCTGAGACAAAAGATACTATTGCAAAACTTATTCCCACAGGAACTATCAAAAACACTGCAAGGATAGGCCCAAGAATCGATGATTTTCCAAAACCTACGTCGTTCGTATTTTTAAGTATATCGTTGCCTCCCATTTTATGACCGTAGCTGACTATATATTCTGTTGCTGCTTTTTGCCAATAGTTGACAACCCCCGATTGAAACAGTCCCTTGAACCTTTGCAAAATGTAAGGGTGAAACCTATTCCGTAGAAAATATCCCACAGACATATCGAGAAGAATATCATCTCCGATGTAAGAATGTGTAATGCCTCGCGCCTGAATTCCAGCAAGAGATAGGCGTGCTCTATCTTCCAATGTAACAAATGCAGAAGTTTGGGTTTTGCATTTCTCTACCATGTAGCTTAAGGAATAATTCCACTCCGCATAATTATTGAAAAGGGGAAATCTTTTCGGGTCTTCAGGGAGGGTCGTATGGTTCAAATACTTTTTTTCTGCTACTGATAATTTGTCCAGGAAAGCCGGTTCCACATTTATTGTATGCGAAACGTCATGTATAAGATAAATATAGTACAAAAGCAGAGATATCACTGGAGGCTTTACAAGGTGCTTGTGAGGGGTAATGAGTGACCCATTCTGTGGTGCATTTAAATTAAACAAAAGTGGTGGCGTCCACGATACACTCTTAGTTGATATATTATGTTTAACAAGTTGGTCAAAACTCGTAAAGAGAGTGGGTGGAAATGGACTTGTTAGCTCAATAATGTTTTCGCCCTTGAAAAAGTTGCACAGAAAAATCCAGACTACAAGGTATGCACACAAAAACCATCGAATATTGTGTGCGTTGGCAACTCGATTAAGAAAGACTACTGATTGTTCCACTGAGACCATGTATAGAAATGCGAGAATAGCTTCCGGTGTTATATTATGAATTTGCTTAAATGACGATTTATTTACTACTCTTCCAACACCAACAACACACAACCCACCAACCATAGAGAATAATATACCCATCCAAGTAGCCAAATCGAATGAGTTTGTCAATTGAACAAATGGGATTGTTCGACCAACCGCAACCTCTCCACAACTCACAAAACGCATTCTCTCTGGTAGAAAATGAAGTTGAAGTTTCGAGTTGACTGGTGATGCAACCGACAAGCTGGATTGAATGTACGCCAGAACTCCTTCTTCAAACCTGCAGTTGTATTCATTTGACTTGTATCTGAAGGCTTTGCACAGGCCACTGTAATTATTTCGTTCTTCTTCCTTCATGAAAATATGTTTAAGATTGTAAGTTGCGTTTTTAAGAATGGATCCAAACATGGCAGCCTGAATATAGTCAGTGAAGCGAATAAGACTGTAGGGTAATGTCTCATTGATCAACGTAGAGTTGTGCTCTTTCAAGATGCCCAATCTAGAAGCCCCTGTCAAGTATTTAAAGAAAGCTAGTTGACCTATAATGTTAACAGTGGCATCTTCCGTGAGTGATATTGCTTTTATTTCATTAGAGAGACCTTCGTGTGAGACAGCGCTGATTGTAACATGCGAGTGTAGTCCCTTCTCAGAACAGGATTCTGGAAAAACATTACCCATGGACAACAGTTGCACTTGAGGGATTAACCTGACGTGGCTGTGTGATTTCAAATTCAAAATCATCCTGAGATAAACTGCATCGCTTGTAACTCGGGTTTTTGTCAAGGTCATATGCGAGGGGAGAACGGTGTACTTTTCAGAGGTTGTGACAACCATCACATTGTATGTTTTTCGCGTAAGGGGCAAATTTTCAACCTCCTCTCTTGCTTTTGAAGTGTTTCCATTATGAATTTGGATAGGTAGCTTCCAGAACTCGATGAAGTTTGGGGGCGTCAAGAGTGAAGGCATTTGTGGATTTTGAATATGAAAGAAGTACCCCTCAAACTTCCTATCATCTGGTGAGGGAGGTTTCAAGTAGACATGGGCTTCACAATACCAGGGTTTTGATTTTGGGGAGAAGTCAGCACCAACGAACCATTTCCTCTCCTGTTGAATATGCTGGGCATCCGTGTGGTTTACCTTGTTTTTGGTTTTGCTTTCGTATTTGAAGATTTGCGGTGGATCATTTGTCATTATTCTGGTTAGGATTTTCCGTCGATATAAGACCTCGTCCCAAGTGCCGCTCTTATTCCCCAGCTTTTCGTTGATTGTTTCAGCAGACTCCTTTTGACGTATGTAATAGCGCGTTAGTATCACTGGCTTCTGGAATGGCAAGAAGTCCATTCCTTCGTAGTTGATGATGTGAATGAGACATTGATGAAAATGATCGAGTTGCTCATTCAGATTGGAAATCATGGATATATTCCCGTATGCCAAAGGCAATGCGGATATTTTGATGAGAATGTAAATCCAAAATGGAAACATTGTGATCAAAACCGAAGTAGGTAGCTTGTGAAATGTAATGGCAAAATTTAGGTTCATGAAGAATATGTGTGCGAGCGGGAGAAAAGTCGGACAGCGACTGAGCCCTGCTGACGTGTCTTAGCTTTTTCCAAGCTCAACCGACGCCAGTGGTTTATTTTAAACTCACAGTCATTCGAAGAAACTCGAGGTTTTTTTATACCGCATGTGACATATGGATGTTTCTCTTATGTTTTAAAGTTAGTCAGCTTGTACATACACTGCAAACAAAAAACGAAATATATAAGAGAATCTATGTTAAATAAATTGGAAAATTTCAAAGACAAGTCTAAAATACATAATATACCTAGCAAACACAGCACATATAAATCTATCAGCACGCTATTTATTAGCACGATAGGGATATTGAGAATGCTTGAGCTATTCACCTCGCATGCCTCACGCGCATTACCTTGTCTTGTTTCCTATTTAGCCCTCAATATAGGGCAATCAGAGGTACTGAACTAACACCAAATATCAAATTTTGTCCAAAAACAACTTGGTGGTAGTTTTCTACAAGCTTAAAGCTTAAATTTAGGAATAAAAGGCGGATATTTATGACGAAAGGCTAATTTGAAATGCGGATTTTCAACTTCAAATCCGTTTCTGATAAATTCATCAGATGGCGTTGTGGTTGAGGATTTAGGCCTTCAACTTTCATCAACTTTGTACAGATTACTACCAGTTTAATGGTAAATCTGACAAATGTTTTTAAAAAACCGGAAAATATAATAAGCAAGTCCATGTGAGCTATTTACCGGACTCTTGCGTGCTGCTTGAAGCCATATCAGACTTGTGTTTGTTAGAGCTTTAAATCGATGAGATTTCATAAAAAGATAAAGATTGCTATACTTCTTGGCAGACCTAGAAAATAAGCTATTTTCATTTGCTTCATGCTAATTTTTCTTAGAATGTAAATATCTTACGACACCTAATGTTTCTGTGAACCTAAATTTTTGTAATAATCCACGATTCAAATGAATTTTTGGATATCACAGATCATTAGAAGTAGGCTCATACCTTAAACTTAATTATGGTTTAAATTTAAAAGGACACATCGCGTTTCCAGAATCAGGTAAAGTATTGATGCAGTTGATGTCAAGCCTTTGAATTTTCACAGTACCAGAGTCTTCTGAGTTTGAGATCCAATACCTATTGATTTACAAGCGGTCGACATTGCATTTTGTAAGGTAATATACATGTAATGTTATACTGAAAAAGCAGAAGATAATTAAGTGTCTGAATTAAAATAGAATAGTTGGAAAAACAAGTCGCTTGAAGTACCAAGCACATCATTTGTAAGTTCGGTTAAGTTGGATCGTTAAATCGATGAGATTTCATGAAATGATAGTGATTGCCATATTTCCTCAGATTAATTGGAATCAGGCAGTTTCTCACACGTTCTGCCATATTTATACCTTACATTTAAATGTAAAAGAAATGCTCCGGTTGAAGACAAACGTGACTATACACATTCATGAGCTCTTCATTTCAAACTCACATAAAAAACATTTCTTCAAAATAAGTGCAATTCTCCTGAATCAGTTGACCCTCTAAAATCTCTTATTGATCAAAACTGTCATTGTTGGAAAATACGAATAACCGGCCTATCTAAGATATTCGTTATTTTGTTTATCATAAAAAAAATGGGTAGATAGTTGATAAAAATTTGTTTTGGATTTGATCTTTAGGAATATGATCTCGTCATCTCAAGTTTAAAGCATTAAACAAAGTAATTAGCCATATAGGTACGACGAAAGTCATTTTCATGCCATTTTATTTGCATTTAAGATAGCGAATAATTAAATACGAACAATTAAGTCATTTGCTATTATATGTTGTATGAAATAAGGAGTCAACGGTTGACCAAAAATGTTAATGTCAATGTCAATTTCTTCCATGTTTAAAGTTGTCAGTGGAAAGAGTATTGATTGACCGTGGACATTTTTTAATTAAAAAATATACATGCTCAGCAGATTGGATTTTCCAGCAGAAAAAAGGAGGGGAACATGTCGAAGCAAACAAATGATGCTTATGCTTCAGCTTTAAATTGGAAAGATTTCATGATATGAAATATTGAAATATCGATTACCGCTGCCTCTACTCTTTGAAATATACATTACATTTGGAAGTTTGCCAATTTTCATCGGACCTACTACCGATATTGTTGCTACTAATGAAGATTATTATATTTTTAGCATACACTGAAAGTAAGCTATTGTTCATTTTCTTCATTTTAATTTTGTCTCTGAATGTAATTGAATTAATGTCTTAAGACACCTAATTTTTTGTGAGCCTTAATTTTGTAACAATACACGATTCAAGGAAATTTTTTCGATATCACAGATCATTAGAAGCAGGCCCAATCTTAAACTCGATGATGGTTTAGATTTAAAAGGAGACATCGCGTTTCCTTGATCAGGCAGAAATTTTTACGTAGGTAATGGCAAGCATTTGAATTTTAACAGTACTAGAGTCTCCTGGGTTTGAGATCCAATACCTATTGATTTATAAGCGGTCAACATTGCATTTTGTAAGGTAATATGTATAATATTTTACTGAGAAGGTTGAAGATAATTAAGTCCCTTAATTTAAATAGAATGTCAAAAAACTTGTTAGAAAAACAAGTCGCTACAAGTACCAAGCACAAAATTTGTAAGTGCGGTTAAATTGGATCGTTAAATCGATGAGATTTCATGAAAAGATAGTGATTGTCATATTTCCTAGGATTATTTGGAATAGGGCAGTTGTTCATATTTTTACTATAAATTTAAATGTAAAAGAAATGCGTTTTCTATGCTATTGTCATTATATATCGGATGGTAATATATGTAATGAGAGAGTTGAAGAAAATTTTGTCCTTGTAGAAAAGTTCAATTTATTAGAACCGTTGGAAAAACAATTTGCTTTATTGTGTCAAGCACGGCGCATGTAATGATAATTTAAGTGGATCTTTAAATCGATGATTTTTCATGAAAAGATCATACTTCCATGCGTCATATTGAAATTTTCATACTTCTTACATATTTCAAGTTGACAATGGTGCATTGTTCGATGAATATTTTTGCTTTATATTTAAATGCCGAAAATATTCTTCTTCAAGTAACCATTAGCAATTAAATCCACATCTTCTGTTGCAAACACATTAATAAATTTACTTTCAATGATAAACATAACTCTCATATGCCGTATGACTTCGAAAAATGCAAGCAGAAAATGCTTTCTGTAAATTACTGCCTACTAAAAACTTTACAGTATTAAGAAGCTCAACGGAATCCAGAAGAGCGTTAATATCTTGTTGTTCTTTTAATAGGAAACGAATAGAGGAGGAAACCAGCATTCCGTGCCATACTCTAGTCATATATCACATATGTCAAAGAATTTTTAAAAGCTTAGCAAAAGGTCATATAGTGAACATGAATACCAATATCGTATTTTGCTGATGGTTTGGCTAGCTCAAAACTTGAACTTGTTTTCAGTTCCTTTATTACTTAAAAGCTAGACGCTCCTAATGTTGGTCTTGTTAGGAAAAAAAGGAAAAGACAAAGCATAATTATTGAAACAGTAGCTTAAACCCATGTTATGGTTTAAAATGCTTTTGATTTTAAAAGCGTTAGAAATTAATACAACTATTTTTAGGCACATTCCAAGCAGCTACAAGGCTATAAAATGTTCATGCATGACAGTTTAGTCAAGAAAAGTGGGGATTTGAAATTTTTGAAGTTAAAATTTTAAACTACAGGTATACTTTGATTATGTGAATGTCATATCAAGAAAGATTATAGTGCTTATTTAGATTTGAGATCATGGGCGCGTCTGCAGTAGTAGTATGCACAATTATGAAAATAATGGAGCCATAGGTTAAATGCTCATATCATAAAACCTCAATAACATGGGAAAATATCATTCTTTCCACATTTGAATTATCATTTGCTCTTGTATATTATATACAATAAGCAATTATCGTTTGCAAAAATGGTAGTAATGTCAATGTCAGTAAAAAATTTCCATCGCTAAAAGTGTTGGTTGGTTAGTATATTGATTTTCTTTGGGCCTGTATAATAAATAAATATAGAAGCCCAGCAAAATTGGATTTTTTGAAAAGGAAAAAAAACGCAGCTATTATAAACGAACAGGACATGGAAAATATTAATTATGCTTCAAGCTTTACATTAAGAAAGATATGATATGAAATGTTGAAATATTGATTGGTACTTGTCTTTGGAATGTATTTTTGCAGGTTCGCAAATTTTCATCTTTGTTGTCGTTACTAACGAAATAAAAGCTTACACGTTCACACAATGCATTTAGAGTGGTTTCCTTTGTCATTTCTTTCAACAAAATGTCTCTTTGGTTTTCTTTGATTTCTGTATTTAAAATAATATGAATTTTATATAAAATTTTGGTATTATATATAAAACTCATGCATTCTGCTCCAAAATTTTGAGCCAATAGGCTCTTCATTTTTCAAATTTTTTTAATTGATATGTTTTAATTGTATTACAAGTAAGCACGTTTTCACGACTCTTCAGCCTGCCAAAGCAGCCGTTTTTATTCATATTAATTGCATATCATTTTGAGTAACACTAAGCTACACAAAAACGCATAACAGGAGCAAAAATAATACTTCATAAAACTATTTACTATAGGAGAGTAAGGATAAGCGGTAGGAGTAGCAGGGGTAAAGGGAGACTATAAAAATGTATTATAAAATAAGCGACTAGAATAAGGAGTAACGGTCTTCTCTCAGAGAAGAAGAAGCACAAAATCACCAGCGACAGCACAGTTGGAGGAAGTTTGGAGGGTACAGCGGTGGGAGTAAGATAGGAAGGAGGGTATAAGATGGAGGGACTAGGGTTTTCAGTTTGAGAACAGATTGGGTAGTGGGGAGGAGACAGGAGAATTAGCCGTGGTGCCATCCCTTGAATTCCTGGCCAACCCAGACCTGCTTCGCCCACCCCTTGCCGGATTCCATGAGTCCGTATTGGTACGCCCAGGGATTCTGCCAGTGGCTCACTTCAGCCCACCTGCAAATATTCATTAAAATTAGTTTCATGAAATTTAAAAAAAAACACAAATTTTCAAAAAAAAAAATTGCATGAAATCCCACCCGTGGTACTTAGGTCCCCATCCCTTGTGGTGATGACCAATGTGTCCAATATGACCATGGTGGTGTCCCAGGTGTCCAGCGTATGCGGAAAGGGCACAAAACGCAACAACAGCTAATAACTGAAAATACACATTCCAAAGCACTTCAATTAGTACTTAATTTCCAAAATTTCCAACTGCACGAATATTTCTCACGAATTGATATTTCTTTCGAGAGCTCACCAGTCTGATCATCATGTTGACTAATTTTCTTAAAATTTCCGATGAACTGGAGGAAAACTTTTAAAGGAAACGGAGGAAATAGGAAAGGGAAAAATGAAAACGGAAAGAGAGGAAGAAAAAACTTTAGAGTTGTTCTTGGGTGAACCGAGCGAGCTCGAATGAGTTGAAAATGTTTTGAAACAAGTATTTATATTCATATTATTTTCTTACGTCACGCTAAAAATCATAAATTCATAAATCCCAAGTTAAAAAAAAAAACGAAACATGATAACCAACCTATAAATTATTTAAATGCTCATAATATTTTATAGCGCCATGCACAACAGGTAGTCATTGGGATCGTTGGTCATCGCACTCAGTAGCAATTCCCATTTGCAAATCCTCAACTAATTTTTTTCGCTTCAAAATAGTCAGGTAGAGAACGGGCCCACTTTGAGAGCCAATAAAATTGAAACTTAAGTCTACTCTGATTACATAAAACGATAAGTTTAAATTGTAGTCGCATTTTGTCTGTAATTTTCTGATAACCACAGGTTTAAATAATGCATCCGTTTAAAATATATCATTTTCCTTTTTGTCTTTTCATTTAAATTTAGAAAAAAAAAATTAAATTAAACAGTCGGTAGTCAATCACCATTAAAAATCATTATCATCATTGGCAATTAACGTGGTTACTAGATCAGAGAGAGACAGACAGTTTACATGAGTTTCAGTATTGCATTATTTTTTACACATTTTGAGTTTTGGCATGGGAGTGAACAAAGTGTTAAGTGTGAAACACAGCTAGTCTTGAGCGTGGGGTCATTCACATGTACCGTCTCCACATACCTAAGCAGAATTTCTCCTTAATTTTTACAAAAAAAGGAAAACATATAATTTGAAGGAACCTACTAAAAACTACACATGTAATTTTGGCTCTTATCCTGCAACACTTTTTATAAATGATTTTACAAGTTCATGATTCATGCCTAGTCTTGCTTCAGGTTATCTTGGGTGTGATGATGATAAGCTGAACAATTTTTTTTTCGATTTTTTTGCCAATCTTGACTCGTTTCATAATAAGTTGATACATTCAAATAAATTGCATTGTGCATTTATATGCCTAAGTGCGTAATTGCATGGTTCATTCCCTAATTGTGATTTCCTTCCTTCCTCTCACATCCAATTCCCAAAATATTTACAAGAAATCAAGCAGCTACTCACACGTGTAATCAGTTACAATATTTAAAAGACTTGAATGATATTTTGAGTATTGACCAAGTCAAAAGACAAAAAATGAGGAAAGGATTTAAATATATTTTTAAACAAATAATTTTTTAGTGTAATTCATTTAGCTTTCAAATGATTGCTTTTAAAATTAATCTATTTCATTTTCTTTGAATGTTTGCCTAAGACTAGCTTCCTACCTGCCCATATTTCTTGGTGATCCTCACCGGACCATAACGGTTTCGGGCGAGTGCCTTCAAATTAAAAGCTGGCTTGGCTTGGCTACTATTTCACATCTACCTACCTACCATGTTTACCCATCCACCTTAAAATCTCACACAACTACAGTCAAAGTACCGACGAAACATTTTCCTCATTTAAAATGACATGTTAAATTAAACTATCAGTTTGTTAATTATTTCTATGCATTTTCTGCCATCCTCGTGAGGAATTCAGATTTTTTTCCTATAATTTACAATTTAGTTCCCTGCCGAGTTCCAAGACTCCAAATACTCAAATTATATTTCTTCGGATAATTTTTTATATTTATAATTAGTTCTTTATTTTTTTCTAAGAAGCACTTGGCAGGTCAAATCATTTTTTTTTACAAATCTACCCAACAGGCACAAGCATAATTTGATATTATTCTGTATTACATTTTAACAGGATGCTAGAACACTTTACAAATTCCTGTAATTACCTATTATTTTACATAACCAATAATTTTAGAGAGAGAGGAATCGTTAGTAGTACAGTTTCAGCAATTGTGTCAAGCCAGATTACAAGAAAAAGTTGACAAAATTCTGAGACTTGACATTATTCTTTACTTAAGCTATTGTGACAATTTAATTAACAATTAAAATTCTTTTCTGAATTGCATACGTAGCCATCAGTCTAAAATGACGGGATAATTTGGGAAATACTTTTTAAGTAGATTACATACTCCACCATCAAAATATAGTTATTATGCTAATTATAATTGTTGTGTTAATAAATATAGTAACAATTAAAATGGAATAAGTTACTACATTAAAAATTATCAGACTATTAGTTAAAATTAGAAATAGCACTTTCTTCACTGTTTTGACTTCTTCGACTTTTTCTTCTTTTTTCGCTCTTTTGACACCGATCTGGATCTCGAGGTTTTTCTCTTGCTGGATGATGCCTCCTTCTCCTTGCTTTTGGAACGCTTTCGGGTTCGAGATGAGGAGACAGGGGGAGGGGATGGGGAGGAGGTTTTCTTTTTTTCAGAACTTTTCACAATTGAACTGACACCACGGTCTCGAGACACTGACCGACTAGTGGCACTAGCACTTGTACTACTATCCTCACTTTTTCGGCGTTTTCCGCCTCCACTCCCTTTTTTGGAGGGGGTGGGGGTAGGCTTTTCTTTTGATTTGGAACGGGAGCGTGACCGGCGGTGATGCTTGTGGTGGTGCCGGCGACCATTGGGTGATTTGCTTTTTGATTTTGACCGCTTCTTAGAGACTTCTTTTGAAGACTTCTTGTGCTTGGAATTCTTGGAAGATGAGCTGTGACTGGAGTGGGAGGAGGAGGAAGATGATCGCTTCCGATCTACTCCTCCGCGTCGCCTGCGATCCTTGGAATGGGATCTGGAGCGGGATCTCCGACGACGACTACTGTGCTTCTCTCTATCGCGGGATTTAGAACGGGATTTGGTGCGGCTCCGGGATTTTGATTTGGAACGCTTGCTTCTCCTCTGTTTTCTATCCTTTGACCTAGATCTAGACCTATTATTCTTACCCTTGGGGGATTTGGAGGAACTGGGGGAACGGGAGGTCCTCTTCTTGCTGTTTTTTCTGTCCCGACGTCTAGAGCGAGATCGGGACCTGGATTTCGATCTGGATTTTGAACGACGACTACGACGACGACGGTCCCTAGAGTCACTTCGTCTCCTCCTCCGAGGCGACTTGGATCTCGATC
>JAQIXX010006677.1:0-11894 GCA_034700605.1 Willowsia nigromaculata | reverse complement strand
CTATCACTTCAACACCACTACCGCCTGCAGTCAACCCCTCCAAAGTTCTGAACACAACATTTGAGCTCTGCTCAATAGGAATCATATCAACAACTTCTTCAGATGACATCACAGCCACAGTGCCTGGTTGATGAGACTGAACATAGTAGCCACCTCCTTCGACACCCTCCTCCACCTCCACAAAGTTAACGTTATTCCAATCCATTTTGCCACCCTGATTATTAGAAATTACCGACAATGCATAAGAACCTTTTGCCAATTTTCCCTTTACATCTGTTAATTATGTTGGATAAGATACTTCTTCCAGGTTTTTAGCTTACCAATCACGATATGCGAAATACTCGGACAGCAGCCTCCAATATGCACTACCAAACTTTCTAATTTACAGCTCCTCTCACGTGACGCTCCACCGATCCATCTCACCAAATTTCACACCGCAAACAAATCCAACAACTTTTAAAGACTTATAACCAATTAATAATTCAACAATCACAATCAAAACAGACGAACAAGCTGCAAATTCCTTTCTCCAGCGAGAAAATACACCGCATAAACTCTGAGAACGCAACTTTTCCAAACAAAACACGACAAATGAATGGAGAGGCAAGCCATCATCATCATCTGTGCATCATCTCTGCGCATTCACGGACTATTCCTGCATGAAAGACAAACCCCCAAACAACAGAAAGGATAGCAAGCTTCATTCAGAGAAACCTCAGGTCTCCAAATATCCACGTTTTTACACGCATGCTGGCGCTGATGTGGCCATTTCGGCTTTCTAAAATAGCTCACCCTTCAACACCAACCAACCAACAAAGTGCTAAAAATCTACCTGTTCTCCGTAATCTTCTAAACCAACATTTAATTTTTCTAACAATTATCCATCAATCTATCCACCTGTAAATATGCCAGCATAATTTCCATCCCTTTCCGTTCCACTTGAAATTAATATTTCCAGCACTAATTTTATCATAGCGTTTCCACATGAAAAACAGAGTTTTATGACATGAAATTGAGAATTCATGAAATTACATCAAGAGCGATTATTATAAACCATCAGTAAAAAACGTGAACCTCTCCGAGACAAAGAAAAGTTTATCTTAATTTTTTATCCCTGTTTCCCTAATAAAGAGGATAACAATGCATATAAGCTCTTGTTCGTACATTTACTCAAAAACATGTTGTTTTTCTCGTCGTCAGTATACCAATCAAACGTTCATTGTACTTCTTTTCTCACAACGAAGCACACAGTATACCTCTGATAAGATACCTGAGAACCTGCCACAGTATCCTGTATGCATGCAACCCCTAACCCCTCCATGATATTCTTCCAACCCCCAAACAACATTTCTCTCTTGAGTCAACACACCCGACCGAATAGTGAAATTCCAGCAACCCCCTTCATCTATTTTTTAAGTTTGCTTGCACTCTCTCATTACACGTTATTATTGTGCATCAAACAACACTCCACCAAAACTCCAAGTCTGTTTGCCGAGTGGAAAAAAAAAACTTTTTTCTTTGTATACCGGTAACATACATACATACATTATAGTTTTCAAAGCATGCTAAGTAAATATATACCTATATGCACCATTATTATAAGTGTCTATCTGTAACAACATATTATTCCACTCTTCTCTGAAAGGGAAAATGTCTCAAACCCCGTGTTTCATCCGACTCTCGCGTCCACGTCGCTGCTGCAACTTTGGACTCGCAGAAGAGGGCAGTGAAGCGAGCGACCAAACAGCAAAAACAAGTCAGTTCCCTTTTCATTCTTCGATGTTCCATACTATAAAAGCAGCATTCAAAGTCAGACACAAGGCTGTCCGAATATAAACGCTTATATTTCTACTATCTTATATAGGTATATAATGAAAAGTTGTTCTCATCGAAGAATTTATGTATATACCATCCAAATTCCAAGCAGCGAGCAGTGAGAATGAAGTGCAGCAGCGTTTCTCCAAAAATCCCCACACATACATACATTTCGAACGTGTGTATTCACAACGTGATCTTTATAATATCACGAATCATCATGATATATGGATGAACTCAAAGAACATGACTATTACATCTATATAGCCTTCATTTTTCGTCTTTTTTCAGCCCGAGAGCAAAGAGCTCAATGAACGTTCCAAGGATACTCTCACAGGAGCAGCGTAAGCAGCGTATATACTCATACTCTCAGCCAAAAAAACAACCTACCTAGAAAAAATTTCTTTCTTCTTTAAAAAAAATTATTCTTCAACCAACCACCCTCTTCTTGTACGCTGCACTTGCTACTTTTATATGATTTTTTTATGAAAAAAACACCCTTTTCTTTGTTACAAAAACGATATCTCTCTCTTATTTTAATATATAATGGAAAAACAACACGAACACGACGACTGTTGCTGCCAGCCCTAAAAAATTAAATGAATTTTTATCCACATGACTATTGAAAATGCATAAAATCTTTCTCTGATTCAAAATTTTTCAGAGAGATATGCTCCGTGGTTCTGGCTACTTCAACAAACTTTAAAATCCTTTAGAGAACATGATGATGTGGTAGTCTCTCACGATAATGATGATGATAAAAAAGCCCACAAACCATTTCTCTCTTAGAAGAGCCATCATCATCATAAATGTTATATCGTGATTATGATTATTATGAAATGGTGCATTTTCTCTTGTAAGTGTTCATTTTATTTTCTCGTAGAAGAACATGATGTATGTACGATTACATACTTTTCTACTGCAGTTCTCCCTCTTCGCCACGAGATTTTTTAAAGAGCTCATTTCGAAGAGGGAAAGATTCTCTCGAGAACTTTTTTTTTCTTTCAAAATATTTACCATTTCCTTTCCCTCCACAACAAAGCCATGCTGTTCTTTTACTCTACTATCATTTTTACTACGACAAGTTACTCTCCACACAAGTTACTACTCACAACTTTACCAACCACTTTCTAGATTTAGAAGTGAGGTTTTCGCTGACAGAGCTTGAACCGCAATGGAAAAAATAATGGAATTGTGTTCCTTAATAATGGTGGTGATTGATGCATGGCGAATGGCAAGAAAAAATCATCAAATCAGTTGCACATTATGAGTGCCAAGTGCCAACGTAATCTATGTTCATCTTCATCATCTTTACACCATATAAGCTTACATTTCTTTCAATACTTGTCAGCGACATCATCACACTGTCCTTTTATGCCTTCCTTTGTTCTTTCCTTCGCAGCATCTTTCTTTGTATATTATAAAGTCTAACATTCAGTATCTCTTCTTTTACGGCATGGTGTGAGTTTATGAATCATGATTTTTTTTATACTTCACTCTCCTGCTGGACTTCTTTGTTGTCTAATTCGTTAATCTTAAGTTTTGCATGAGTAAAAAAGCATGAGTAAGTATGCTCGTATTACTCCACACATATTAGTTTCTTGTGATGAATAAGCGGATGATGGGATAATGCTATATTTTTCACAACTACCTTAAACATAGCAGAAGAATCACAGGAGAATCATTTTTAAAATGAACCCTTCTTCAACTCATTTTTTATCTTCTCTTTAAATGAAATGCCTATCTGTTCATGTACCTGGTTTTAGTACCTATGCATATATGTACCTACCAATATCTCACGATCACAATTTTATCCACCTGAGTTAATTTTACGTAATGGGTACTGGAAATGGAAGAGGGATGCAATTAAAATGAGAAAAGTACCAGACCAGATATCAAGACTTGAGTCATCATCATAGTCACAAAGTCAGTCATCCTCATGATGAGGTATATTTTTTTACAGGTAAAAATACCCTCCATATCTCGATCATATTATCCTTATCGTTTTGTCATATCCTGTGTTTTTTCTTTAAACTGAGCACTGAACACTTTTTTGCTAAATAAGCACAGTTTTTTAAAATGTTGGTAAGTGCATGAGTTTCTGAAGAAAATAACTCCTCTTATTCTCGGACAAGCTCAACCGAGCTGAACGGAAAGCCGAGAGTTGTACATTTTATGTACTGCTTCAATGCGTAGAGTAAAAGTTCTCTGTAAAAAATCTTTTTCCCATACAAAGAGTAAAGGTGCGCTACTTTCATGTATTTTCTTCGCCTTGACTTCTCAAGAAGATGCATGGATGTAAGCAATGTAATTCACATAACATTGTTTTCTTTTATTGGAAAATATTTTCCACAATTTCCTGATTATCTTGTCCGATATGATAAGAGGGGGAAAACGAAAAGGCGTTTTCCGAATTACTTGTTATAGCATCCATTTACATGCTACGCTAGTTCATTAAGAGAGCTTTTCTTCTTGCACAAAAAATGTGTGCTTAAAAGCATCTCTTCTTTTCATCTACCTGCCTGCAGTTCAAGATGAAGAGGATGCTTGATTTTACTTACGATGTGTACTTGTTGGGTGAAAGAGTTTTGTACAAACAGGAAAACATCACATCCTAAAGTCAATATTATTCTTTCCGTTTGAAAAATAATTTTCTGGCATTCATGAGAAATTCAAACTGCAAATATTAGGTAGGAGGCCAACGTTCTCGTGTCTTTGCAGCACCAATCTTTATGAAAGGTTTTAAATGTAATATTTTTATGTTTTGAATATTATATAGGTGGACATTGCTTTATTTTCCACAATTACTTTTTCCACAACAAAGAAAAGTGTCTGTTTACGATACTTTTCTTAAAACAGAAGAAAATATTATGCATCAAAGAGTTTTATAGTTCATAAAAATAATGACCGTCCTCATTTCAAGTGCCATTTATAAAAGAACCATAAAAGTAAAAGCCAATTGTACATGCATTACGTGAAGTCCCGAAATACGTGTAAAAAGATCAATTACATTTTCAACGCAGGAAATGTCCTGGTGGGATTTTAAAAGACTCCATGAATCCCCAGCAGCATTTTTAAATTTAAGAAATGACGAATGCAATGTACACGCAAACATATAATATGGGCAGAAACAGCAACAGCATATAATGAATAAGACTTAAAAAACAAAACGAATAGAAAAAACCACGAAGCGAAAATTGGGAGAGGACATAAAGTACAAGATGGCACATTATAGCACGTCTTGGGCAACTAAAGATAAACCTCCTCTGAATTGAATTCTTTCACAAGACTTTCGCTCCCAAAAGAGTTCATCAGACATCATCACTTGACTAACAGACACACTGCACTGTAACCTTAATATACAAACAAAATATACACTTTCTTGTGGTCATCCACCAAAATGATCATTATTAACTTCCATGAGATTAAAAAACAAAGAGTGGTTTAGATACTCGTGAAATCGTAAACAACCACGACGATATGGTATGGAGTATGGAGATCATTTGGAGTACATACATGTTAAGGAAACAAGTAACAAGACGAGAGAACAAAGAAAGAGTAGCGAGCAGTGTTACGTCATATTAGCTAATAACTTTGCTGTGAGGTGCTTATATGAAGGAAATATACCGAGGCATGACGGACATGATGACACTGCATACGTACATATAATACCATCCAGCTATACGTTTAATAAGTATTAAGTATCTATTCATAAGCAGTTTTCACATCTTGACAGTACTCATAATAATATTCTCCTGACTAGTCTCACTTTTCCTATTAAAAGAGCAACCCGGCGATGATGATGCTGATTTTGATGGTGCTAGTGACTTCTTGCAAGACGAGGTAAAGAACTTTCATGGTCATTCGTCCGTCAATTCTTGTTGCGCTAAAATTTTTGCACGTAAGCTGCCGTGAATGGATAAACGACAAGTTCACAAAAAATCATGGAAATTTGTATCAGCAAGAGAACACAGCACAAGTCACGATGGCTTGTCGCTTTTTTTGCAATTTGAACGAAATGGAATAGGTGTTACAGCATAATATATATGGTTGGTTAATATATATGTACAACCTATTCATATCCTAATTAAGGCACAACTATTTCATTTCTCAACACAAAAGACAATAAATATAAAGTTTTGGTGTCATTTGTCATGTCACTTTGTTACCGGCCACTGTTGTTTTGTGTGTGTTGCTCATTAGAAAAAAAAACAAGAAATAAAGATTCAGTTCTCTGATAAACTGGAACCATCAGTCACTTCTGTTGGCGATATTGTATTGCAAAAGAGGCGAAGACAGACCAATCAAATATCTTAAAACCGCAGTTTCGGATAGAAAGTTGTTACAAAGTACAAAACCTACTTTAAAACTCGTAGTGTTTTATACTTTGGCTTTTATTCTGGTCTCATGACTGAAATTGATGGAATAATGCTGAGAACCTTTTTCGTATTCGACACTAACCAAACCTTTCTCTTTGTCAGCAACAACACTGTACTGTGCATATTTACCATTTTTCGTGTTATCAATTTTCGCCGTGACCACATCCATAAAACGGAATTCTTTGTCTCTATTTAATCTTTATCCAGGATTCATTCATTTCATTGGCTTTTCAACTGCGAAATCTCCTGCAAAAATTCCAGTACAAAGATGAATCTACCTAGTCCTTAACAAAAGAATTATCTTATGCAATGCTCTACACTTTTGTACATGAAAGCTTTTACATAGAGATCAAATGATCAGTTTCAAATAAATTCTAATTATAATACAGTTTCAAATACGCACATCTGTCCCAGATTGATGATACGATACAATACATGAACACATTCATCATCATATCCTTCCTCTGCCAAAGTCTCCAATTTCTCAATTGCAAACACCTGGCCCCGCGTGCTTGCACGTTAGACATCCTGCTAGTAGGACGATGACGATAATTTCTGATTAACATATAGGAAGAGACCCTTTTTTGTATTTTGTAATCGACCGGCAGAGTAAAATCATATGAAAGCTTAAAAATAGGATGAAGCATTAAAAAAGCATCTACCCAAATAAATGTGCCTTTCATCATGGCTCATCCAACAACAACATCCTACGAAAATATTGCTTCATTCTACTACTCCCCGCAACAACAAAATATTTTCATTCGTATATATGAAGTACACAAAGCAAAATAAAAACATTTCTGACAAACTACCCCTTAAAGGGTACCTCCATGGACTCCTCTCAATCCTATCATAAACATGGAGATTCAAAAATCCTCCAAAACACATCTAAAATCACACTCGAATCCAGCAGATATAATTGTACGAGAAGAAGTCGAATTTTTAAAACGCAGTCGTAATATTTTCATGTACTTCGCATAAATATTTCCAAGTCCATCATAACATGCATACCAATGCTGTAGTCTACAACGCTCATTGAGTCCCTAAAGGTATGATTATTATATGAATCTCTAAATTTTTACTCCTTCTCCATCTTCCTTAATAAGAAAATGCATTTTTCAAAGATGAAATGAAAGAACGAGAGGCGAGACGTTAAAATGGAATTGGGATGTGAGAGAGGTGGAAAAAGAAGCTCTATATGTGTGTGGGTTACCTATGTTTTTTACCATCACCATCCCTCGTGATCATCATTGCGATGTCGTGATGATGAAGATTCTTTCTTCTACTTCCAGTCTTCATTTCCATCCTATCCATCTTACAAACGCTATATTTGGTGCATACATTCAGGCTATACAAGCTTCATCAAAATGTGAGTGAATAATTCCTTCAAAACTTGGAGTGAAGCAACAAAACACGCATCATCTTTTCCCTACTTTCCAACAGCATATAGAAGTGGCATCAGCAAAACATATATAATATCTAGCATTACCATTAATATTACGACTACTCCACTAGTAGCATACAAATTTCTCGTGCTTCATACTTTTTATGTGCTCTGCTTTTCCCTTCTTCCTTTTTCACTTCCACCACCTCTACTCCATCCAGAAACGACAACATAAAATTTCAATCTGCTCTTCCCTCATCCTCCACTATCGTCGGTCATCATCATCATCATCACCAACTCCAACCCCAGGTTTGTGTGCGCATGCATGCATCATGCAACCAACCCTTATAACAATTTTTTCCCACCCCAACCCTAAGGACTTACAAAAAAGTTTTTACCCCCGCCCGTTCTCTCATGTACATTTTTTTGTTTACTTGCTATAACTAATAGGAAAAGATTCGTTATATATGTACCCAGACATAGGTATTATTTTTTCTCGCCGCCTGTGTCCTTTCCTTTCATTCGGCTTATAGTATGGTATGGGGTTCACGTCTACTACTCCGTATTTTTTTCCTTCTTTACTACTACCACCACCACCACCCCACTACCAAAAAATCATCATTATTATCATCACAACACAACAACATGAACATTTTCAAGGAAAACTTAACGCATGGAAAAAACTCTACTCGACTAAACTGCATTCTTTCATTCCCTTTGAAAGCAAAATTTTGTGCTACCCAAAATCTCCAACAAGAAGATAAATATTAAATGTACATTTTACATGTAGGCAGCATTCGCCCGTAGTAGTAAATTTCAACCGCCAACAAAAATCCTACGACGAAAGACCACCATTGATTTTTCAAATGCTCCTAACTAAACCCAACTAATCCTTAATGTAATGCTTTACATCACAACGGAAAACGTACATATTTTCTCTTAAATGGATTTAGTCTCCGTATATAGAGTACTCGGAACGAGAAAGAGGATAATATTTAAACGGAATATCTGACTATTATTAAACATCCTCCTTACAAAGCATACGTATCACATGGAGAAATCAGTTGCACATGCAATGAAGGAAACGAAGTAATGACAAAAGTCACGGTAAAAAGGTAAGACTGTTAAAAAATAACTTTTAAACCGACAATTTTTGTTTACAAATTTAACAATGTGCACTGTGCACATGTTACGTGTTTTCGTCTTTCGAAAAACGATGAAATGAAAAACAGAACGGCAGAAGGGATACAGATTATATGTAGCTACATGCATACGCAACGGTCAAAAATCTAACATCTTGAAGAAACCATGTTGATGAGAAAAAAAGGTTTCATGAGTTTTGATGAACAATGATAATATGAAGAAAACTTGGAGCAACCTTCGTTAACATCCATGCTTGTCCATGCGGTTTCTTGAAATTCAGATATTTGCCATGTGAGTGATCTCATAAAAACTACCATCAAATTCAGTTCCAGACATTTTGCGAAACTAGCGACACATGTGCGCAACGTGCAACTTCTTTCCAGTCGTGCGCACCCACCCCTTCTTGTTCGCAATAAATTGCAACCTCGATTTCTCAATGAAAAGGAGTAGTGGTGGTAGTCGGTTCGGTTCTACTAATTTGACTACCTTTACTACATTAATTTTGCTAATACTGGTTATATTTCATATTACTGATGAATGATAAAAAACTGAAGGTTACGTAGCATATGAAAATGAAAGCAATAGCAATTATAGTCTGGCCAGTACTCTTATTTCGCTTCGAAGAATATAACCTACTTGCTGCTAAAATTACCAATTTCATATCATTTTCGCTTTTCTTCACTGACTGCCTGAGCTATAGCCCAAGGCATCTTGCTACTCTACTTATTCGTCTCCGTACAAAGGGACTACATGTATCATTATCTTTCATTTGGAACAACATCTGCAATTCTGCCACCAGTTTCGTGAAAAACTGGTGAATTTTGGGCGAGTTAAATAATAATCCTTGAAGTAGAAATAGACGCTTGGTTAGATAGGAAAAAGAAGATGAGAGCTTATAGAGAAACATGAACAGCCATTCTATTAACTATTATCTCGAATAAGAAACATCATGCAATGCCGGTAATTCCTATGATTAAACAAAGACGATGCCTTTTTTATTGCTACAATTTATTTTACACACTTTCCAGTGAAATTCGTACTCAACATCGTTCTCTCATGTCTCACATCAGTCACTCGCCATATATATTTCATCTTGAATTCGTACTTGACCTACAAAACAGCCTTGTAGAAACAGAACATGGGTTCTTTTGTTGGCTCATCAAAGACAGGAAGACTGAAAAACGATTATCACGAATGCGTGTAAACAAGTGTGCGAGTGACTGATGGTACTTTGGTACTACTACTACACTCATCGGCTTGGGTTTCATCTTTTTTGTTTGAGATGACTGGTGTGTTCATTGCTTCTCTCTATTCGGCGTATACCACCAGTTAGTTAAGAAATTTAATGTGAGCACTTGAACTTAAAGGAAAAACTACAGACAACAAAGACAAGAATTCGACTCCAGTTTATAGGAGCAAATAGATGTATGAAGTCTTTTTTACGTTAATCCAAAGGCTACATAAATTTTGCACATCATCAAACACCTAACCTGCCTCATACATTCATACCATGCAGCTGCACACTATACAAAGAAGTCCTACTAGCTCCTCGATTAGTCCAAATCATTCATCGCCACATCACCATCCCAAGAAGTCGTCATTCTTACATCTGCTTGAATGGATTCGCGATTCACCTCTGGTGTCTCCCCTCGCAAAAAAAACCCATGTGCGAGATAACACAACGTTTTTCTAAAATTACTTGCAATATATACCACAAGCATTCTGTCCAAGATATGCATGGAATCTAAGAATCCTATTTTTCGTTTTCAACATATGTAACTGAAATGATGAAATGAATTAATTACAATCTTGATGTGTCACAACTCGGAATTTGAAGTTATCGACTGTATCTGGTTTTTCATATGAAACAACATTTTTTCATATCTAGAAAAGGTATATACCAACGTTGACGTATTCATCTCTAATTCCAAAGTTCTAAATATTCTTCTAGGAAGCGGGAACACACAACTGCATGGAAAGTTTTGTCAACATTCGATTTTGTAAAACTCATGCCTGACAGTTTGTCTTTTTCATTTTTAACATGGTATTGTATATGATGAATAGTTAAAATCACTTAATGTGTATTTATGTCAATTTCAACAAGATTCATAAATATTTAATATCTCAAACTGACGCAAGCATGCACCGTTCTTGCACTTTAGGCTAAGAAATTTCAACACCACGTCTACGTCTGGTGGAACCAATACAAACATTTTTATGACTCACTAAATATAATAATTGCTACCCGGGATAAAGGCAAGCCTTTACGCACGAAACGCACACAATTACATTACCATTTTCGTGAGAAAAACTACACATTCGACGTCTCACTCCAATTAGGTTCATTTCCTACTCAAACGAAAATTAATAACCACTCCGCTATGAGCGGAAACAAAGGCAATACGTCAGCAAAATACGGGGATGGAACTGCCACTTCTCACTTCCTGTCTGTGTGCGTAATTTGACGTCCTTACCATGGCCGCATATTAATGGGTTACGCAATGCATATTTTTATGATGACTTTGGTTAGCCTTAGACTTGCATTCACCGTTACTTTTAAACTTTCTGCAGTTTCAGCATTTTTAATAGTAAAATGCGTGTGAAAATTTACAAAAGACTCAAATCCGTTCTTTGATTTGGAATTTCAGCAGCAAACAAACTATTTAAATGACAATGCAATGATTCTCCATTTATTTCATATAAACCATATACTCAATGAATACCAGCAAATAATAATTAAACCAACACGCATTATAAAAATGAGCTATTATATTGAGAGCGATCCCATTTTATCTATTCATTTACAATATGTACATATTGCGTCCTTTCTGGAGCAAAATTCCATTTACATCCTCAAGAGAATGGGGCTCTGAATTTATACAATAGTCACCTTTGTGTGTACTGAGCCCTCTTCTGAATAGCAAACTGGATTGTTAAAAAATGTTCTAAATGAACTATCTACCACACTCATTCTCATTTCATTCATTGATGAAAAGGGAAAAATATAAAAAAAGAAGTGCATACGTCCAGCCGGCATTAGGTTGCACATGGTTCACCGTCGCCGTATTCTTTACAACATTTTAATTTCAAAGTAACTGAAAAAATAATCGAATGCATATCCAGATGCAAAACCAGTCAACCCTTCCACCAGGTATTCAAACATCCTTTATGAG